>APFE031607190.1:11726-39873 GCA_000404065.3 Pinus taeda
ATAGTATTTTGCCCATAGCTTTCACCTAAATATAATGCATTTTTTGAGTGTTTGTAAGTATAAGGTGACTTATGGAGTAAATATAAAAAAATGTTTTATTTGTTTACCATACCTCTCGTTTATTTATATTTTTATTAATTTACCATACCTCTTTTACAAATATGGTATTTGGTCCATAGGATTCACTTAAATAAAACCTCCTCTCGGGGCTTAGTAGATCCAGAGTAAAGATGGATCTATGCTGGTTTAATTCCCCCATTTAAATAGGTTACATCCCACGTGAATACCATGGGTCAATACTATGTGCCATTTTTATTTTTATTAATACTAATATTAGGGTTAATAATTTTTTTTTCATGGTATTAATAATAATCTAGCCCATGGTATTTGGCCCATAGTATTTTGCCCATAGCTTTCACCTAAATATAATGCATTTTTTGAGTGTTTGTAAGTATAAGGTGACTTATGGAGTAAATATAAAAAAATGTTTTATTTGTTTACCATACCTCTCGTTTATTTATATTTTTATTAATTTAGCATACCTCTTTACAAATATGGTATTTGGCCCATAGGATTCACTTAAATAAAACCTCTTTCTTGAGCCTTCATAAATAGAACGAGGGTTATGGACTAAATATAAAAAGAGGTTTTATTTATTTACCATACGTCTAGTTTATTTATATTTTTATTTATTTACCATACCTTTTGAGTAAGTATAAAAAAGGTTTTATTTATTTACCATACCTCTCATTTATTTATATTTTTATTAATTTACCATACCTCTTTTATAAATATGGTATTTGGCCCATAGGATTCACTTAAATAAAACCTATTCTTGAAAATTAGGGCGAACGGAAGGTTGTAACTCCTAATTTCAAGGGCTAAGTTTATCTTTTTTACCCTCTCCCTTAAAATAAGGTGGGCTATTTGAGGCGATTTGTAAAAATGTACTATGATACAAAATATTTGGCCACTAAAAATTGAAAACCCCTTAATTTTGCCTAAGGGCCAAAATTCGCCCCTAAAATTTTCCATGGAGCCTAGTGTACATTTTTTCTTCATCTGGACTCCTCTACTACTTCTAGGATATCGTCTCCTAGAATAGGCCATGTTGTTTGGAAGAATTCTACAGTAAATCCATGCGGTCCCAAAGTTTTATTATTTGTTAATCATTTGACTACCTCTTCCACTTCTTCCATGGTTATTATTCTCATTAGAGCTAGGTTCTAATCCCTACTCACCAGTTGGGGGATATGCCTAGTTATCTTACCTATCTCCTTTGTTCTAGCTTGTTTTGGATCTGTCATTATATCTTGGAAATGATGAACTAGCAGGTTCTCCATCTCTTTATTTTTTATTAGTCAGTTTCCTCCTTGGTCTAATAAAGAAAATATTATGTTATACTATCGGTGTTGTATCATTTCTTTGTGGAATAATCTTGTGTTCCTTTATCCCTCCCTTAGCCACTGAACTCACGATTTTTGTTTCCACAAGATTTCTTCTTGCTGCCTCCTTTCCTCCATCCTCGTCAGCAATTGTCCTTCTTCCTCCACTAGGGTTTCTGATCAGCCATTTGTTATTATTTGTTGTTGTACCCTTTTCATCCTTGCCTGAAGCAATTCCATTTGTTATTATTTGTTGTTGTACCCTTTTCATCCTTACCTGAAGCAATTCCATTTGTTATTATTTGTTGTTGTACCCTTTTCATCCTTTCCTGAAGCAATTCCCGATCTTGATGAATATTCCCAGATTCTTCTTTGTTCCATTTTTTTATTTTTCCTTTGGGCTCTTTGAGGCATAATTGGAATGTACGCATTTTGTTCCTCCCTTATTCTGTGCTTGACCTCCGCCATTCCTTTATTTTTTATACGAAGGTTGGATCCTGCAGTGAGAAGGATCCAAACCAGAATGGTCACTTATTTTTCCCTTGTTTCATATCTATTTCCAGCCTTATTAGCCAATGGTCAAATCCCATGCATGGTAGGATTGACACTTCATAATAAACATATCTACTTATTAAATTATCTATTTCCAGGAATCTGTCTAGCCTTGATGCAATTTGACGGTTTCCTCCTCTTCGATTATTGCAGGTGTAAGTTCCATTACTGGTGGGGATATCTACTAGGAGGAGCACTTCTTGCATATCCTTGAATTGCTCCATTTTAGGTTCTTCTCGTCTAATCCCTCCTTTTTTTTCCTCCAGGGAGGTTATTAAATTGAAATCCCCTACTATTAACCATAGCTTTTTTGCATGTAGGTTGCTTAATTTCCTAATGCTTTGTATAAAGTTTTCCTTCTCTATAAGGATGTGCATCCCATACACTGCTGAGATTATGATCCATTCTTTAGTTCCTATGTTCCAAAAATGGCCAGTAAGAATTTGCGACATTCCTATCCAGTAGTCTACCATAACCTCTGCAGGGTTCCAGAGCACAGTTATTCCCCCTACAATCCCTTTTGCATCCAGTGCAACTGCTTCCTATCTTGGTTTCATTTTCCTTAGAATCTCCTCTATTTTTTCACCTATTATCTTTGTTTCTTGGAGAAGAACTATTTGAGGCTTTTCCATTTTTAGTCTCTCCTATAGATATCTTTGTTTTCCCCAGTTGTTAAGGCCCCTTATATTCCATGATAGTACTATCATTGGTTAACTTTGTTTAGTTGTTGGAATACCGCTGAGAGTGGTACTACCCTTCCAGTGTTTACCGATATCTCTCCCATTATTTGGATTGACTCTTGCATATTTTTTCTCCCTCTTTTTTGGCCTCCTTTACTTCTGTTTTGTTATTCTTGTGAGTTTTCTTCTTGTTGCATGCCTAGTTGATCTGCTATCTCTACTTGTCTCTGTCCTTGGTTAGCCTTATATTGCTGGAAGGTTTCCTTGTATAATTTCTTTTGGTCCTCTGGGATGAATATTTCATCCAGATGCCTCCATTCATTTAACATTCTTTTCAAATTTCCTTTTCCATGCTTAGCTTCTCTCCCCTAACTCCATCCACTTCCATTATGGTATATATGTTTGTTCTTGTTCTTCTTTTTTGTGTCAGATCCATTTAGGCTTTCCTCTTTGGGGTTATTTTTGTTTTACTCTAACTTCTTTCTTTTTCTTTGTCCTAGTAGTCCATTGTTTTCGTCTCGCTTTCCATTCCTTCCTCTTCTTCTTGTAATACCTCATATTTTTTATTCTTGTTCATTTGCGTTTGATTGTTCCCTATGTTTTTCAGTCCTTTCGAGGTCTTCCTTTTGTGATGGATTTCTTTGAATCCCTCATCTACCTCCTATGGGGGTTTCATTTGTTTTGATTTTAAATCCTTCCTTGCTTCTTGTTTCAATGGACATTCTTTGAATAAGTGTCTATATTCATGGAATTAGTGGCATCGGAACGGTATATGCTCATAGTTCAAGGTCTGTTTTTAGATTTCTTCATGATATTCCAGTTCTATTGATTCAGGGATATGCTCTAAGATATTCATGTACATGCAGATCGTGGCGTAGGAAGTGTAGTAGCCCCTTCATGTGGTTTTTACAATTTTAACAAATCGTCCTATTTAGTTTCCATTTCCTTCCAGTATTTCTGGATCCTATAAATCCATTGGGAGGCTAAAGATTCTCACCCAGATAAGGGCTGCTAGGAATTTCTCTTTATCAAGATTATAACATTCCTCCCAGTACCTCATAAACAATCTTGCATTATAATGAAAATATGGACCATTTTCGAAGACTCTTTCCTTATCTTGCATGCTTGATAAGATTAATGTAAAAAACCCTTTGGCTTCCACCTTGAGTTCTACATGTCCTTTTGGTTTCCATTTCTACTGGATCCATTTGATCAAGTCCTTCTCTATTGGCCAGACACCAATGAATTTGTAGATAATCGCGTGGTACTTCATGTAGTTGCAATGTCTCTCCAAATTTTTAATGGGTATTATAAATCTCAATTTCTCTATTGCGCGCAAAAAGCACTATCCTCTGCTTCGGGCCTGCCATCTAGCTCCTAGGATAGGGCCATTATTGGGCGCTGCCTCTTCCTGAGAGCTCAATTGCTTGTTGGATTTCCCACTTGAATCACCAGTTGCTACATTACGTAGGAGGGGTTCTCTCCCCTCCCCCCTTCTAATGTTTACATGTCGTTGCCTTCAATCGGCTATCTACGACGTGGCCGCTCCTCTATAATGTTAGGTCTCTTATAAGATTTCGAACCCTAGGGTTTGCGCCTCATATTCGCAGAGCTCATTTTTTTAGCCTCTTACTTAAAATTTAAGTTTGACTGATAATTGATTATATACGATACAATCATAATGTTTAGAGATTCAACAACATAAAAACTAAAACCCAAACCATTACTAACTTTAAACCTGTTAAACTTTACACCATATCCAAAATGAACGATCTGAGCCTAAATAAGGGAACAGTAAGCTTTCTCGATGAGTTCCTATTATAAAACTCATGAAATAACTTATCTTCTCTGTTGTAGACAAATGTACAACCCCTTATAGAATTAAGCTCCATTATAAGCATATGGTATTCACTAGGTCCGTGAAATTTACAATGATGGAACTTGCATAGGAATTGTTTTTCTAAAAAAACATAAATATTTGAGATAGAGTGTAAAAATGTGAAATTTTGTCTAGGACCATGGTAATTTCAAATCAAAATTTCAAGAAGAAGGCATTTTTCTACAATATGCTAGTAATTTCTTGTCAAAATTTCAGGAACACTGCATTTTGGATACACCAGTCATCCATTCGAATATAATATAAAAAGGAATTTCAAACCAAAAAATCAATGGATAAAATTAAATTAAGAAAAAATGAAGCTTAAAAAATGTCCACCAACAACATAAAGAGAACTCCGCACTTCCCCTTAACTCTAGATCCATAGGTTTAATTGTAATTCTACACCTAGTTGATTAGTCATAATGTTTGTATATTTTCTTCATTCTTTCATCGCTTAGAAACTTCACGTGGATAGCATTGGTATATTTTCTTCATTCTCTCACCGCTCCGAAAGTTTCTGGCTACAAAAGTTATCTAACCACAAATCATTCTAGTAATCCATGCCAATGTTTGTCTATTTAAACAGAGATGGAGAGGTGGGCTCAAGTGAGCCATGGAAGGGTTTCCAGTAACTTGCAATCGGGATAAGGGTTGCCATCCTGCAATAAAATAAGATATGCATTCAGTCAGACTGATTTATGTTTCAATTCTCCAGTCTCGGTAATCAGGTTGAAATAATCAGTTATCCTTACATCTGGACCATCAAGTATTTATTATAAATTATCACAAGAAAATTTTTCATATGCAATACTACCATATATTCTGTTATTGAAACCTAATATAATCTTTTCCAAGTTGAACTTAAGCTAAATTAATTAATTCTTGAAGATTTGCGTCCAAGAAATCAAGGATATTTGTTGGAATATCCCTTAGACACCTCCGTCAATAATTATAATTATTATCATATTTCCAGCAGATGGTGGAGATTCCTGTAAGCCATAACCATGGCTGATGTTCGAGGCCTATCAAATATTTTTATACAAACAAACGATATATTGAATGAACTAAAACTGTTTATGCAGAATATATTTCAGTGGGCAGAAGTAGAGACGGGAGTTGCAAGACAAAGATTGATTGCATTAGCATTTTGAGAAGGGAAGAAACAGTTAAGGTAGTTTTCCAGTCATAAAATAAATAGAGCCTAAACCATTTTGTGAGACGGTTATGGTTTCGTCAGGTCAGATCGGTGAGACGGTTATGACATCATCCCTCAGGTCAAACACGTGAGATGGTTATGACACCAACATCATCTGATGGCTAAGAATGGTTCAATCATCTAAAAAATAGATATCACGATGCAGACTAGTGCAACGTGGCATTTAGGGATGTGTTTTTCAGAGGGAATGCCTTACGGCATAATAAGAGAAAACCATTCTAACTTTGAAAAATGTGAATGTTTTAAGTAAAATATTTTTGACTAAAAAGAATTTTGGTGGCCTATAATTTTCAAGTTTTCTTATGTGGGTTATGGCTTGATTACATTCATTTGTGAGTATGGATGCCACATGAATTTCTTATGTTTGGCTCACATGCTCATTACATGCAATGTTAATTCATCAAGCAAATTCGACACATCTATGCATCAAATCATCAATGCATCAAATCACCATGCACACAAACAATATTACATAAACCATGCATCAAAATTAATTTAATTTCTATACTATTACATGGATCCTTTATTCATTCTAAAGGTCGTCCTTCTCACAGATATGATTTTTCAAGCTTGTTAATATTTCAAAGAATAGATATTACCTTGGTTTTTCACACCTATACCTTTTAGAACTCATTCTTGCTGATTTTTTAGAGGATGGGTTGATGCTCCTACACCAGACTCCCAAGGTACAAAAATTTACGACATCTTGATCATATGCATATGCATCTGATCTTTTCGTAACAACTTTCAATCATGAGTTGCAACACACCTCTGCAATAACAATTCTCCACCTTGCTATATGATACCTCACCAAACTTTCTCTTAAATTTGGTCTTTTGGCATATTTTTGGTTCTCTTCTTTGGTACACTACGATCACTCCTTGCTCTAGGCTAAAACAAATCTTCTCACCTTCCTTTGTTGTTACCCACATAGAGAAAAACAATATCTTACTAGATCTTTTAATCAACTTGTACCTTCTTTTGTTGCTTCTCCTCCAAACTACACACAAGAATCCTCTGTGCTATGATACCACTCGATGAAAATGAATTATGGGGGTTTATCATTTTCAATTTTTTGTATGGTATTGATTCCAGATCTGTGGGTTATGGACCCACTACACTCTTTTTTTGCACCATTATGATCCGAGTATCCATGCAACATCAATTCCTCATGTTTGGCTCATACAATTATCGCATGCATGTTAATTCATCAAACAAGTTCAACATATCTATGCATCAAATCACCATGCACACAAACCAAATTACATAAACCATGCATCAAAATTAATTTAATCACTATACTATTACATGGTGTCTTAAGTGGCCATGCACACAAACAAAATTACATAAACCATGCATCAAATTTAATTTAATTGCTATATTATTACATGGTGTCTTAGCTCGCCAAATATTTGTTCTAATGGTCATCCTTCACATACACAAAAGGTTACAATTTATATTAGCAAATTACAATATCATGGATTATTTCAAGATCTGCAATCTTCTACATAAATCTCTCAACATGATCCTCTCCATAAAGCTCTCAACATCATCTTATCCACAAAGCTATCAATGAATTCCTAAAATCTCTCACAAATGTGATTTTTCAAGATTTTTAATCATTCACAAAATAGATATTACCCTGCCTTTTAAGAGTTTGCCTTCTAGAACCCATTGTTGTTGATTTTTAGGATGATGGATTAATGTCAGTAATGTATAAATTATATATGGTTAGAAAAAACTATGTAAATATTATATAAAGAAATTGAAAAAAATAAATTTATGGTTAAAATATTTCAAATACTTTAACTATTCTACATTTTGACCCCATTTTAGATATGTTTTGATCAATTTTGTGAATTCTAACAAATATTTGTTGAATTGCGAGTTTAAGTTGTGTAATCTACACAATCCAAGTGTTCAAAAGGATTTTCAAGGTTTTGAAATCCATCTGTGCATTCACAAATGAATGAATATATATATATATATATATACACACACATACATAAAACACTGACAGGGATCAAATATCTCAAGGTACAAATTCTTTTTCAAGTTATATATTTGCAACTCAAGAAATTTGATCCCTCTCCTTGTTACATCCTTGGTTAAAATGGATCTTTATTAGTACTAGTTCAGTTATATAAGTTAAATGGTTATGGTGGTTTTAGTCTTGGCCTTTTGTTATTACAGTGCTAAGTCGATCTGCTGTGGAGAATTCGATGCAAGCAAGCTAGGGTTTGTTGACCCTATTAAATGCTGACAAACCCAGAAGGTCCTACACAAATACACCAGGCCTGCATCTGACAGAGGTGATGCAAACCCCAAAGAGAGGGGGGGGAGAGATCCCCTCCTACCATTGCATAGCTATCAACGAATCAAGTGGGAAAACCAACCACTAGTCCAATCCCCCTAAAGCCATCAACCCTAACAATGGCCCTGTCATTGGAACCTGGTGGCAGGCAAGAAGCTGTGGACAATATTTGCATTGTGCAACAGAGAAACCCCGTTTTGTAATCTCACTGAACAAACTAGAAAAATATCATAGTTACATGAAGGACCATGTGATGATATGCAAATTCATTAGAGTATGGTCGACAGAGAAGTATCTGATAAAATGGATACAATAGAACTGGCAACCAAAAGGTCATATAGAACTCAACTGGGAACCAGAGGATTCTTTATGGTAATCTTCTCGAACTTGCAAGAAATGGAAAGGGTTTTTGAAAATGGTCCATATTTTTAACATAATATGCGGCTCTTCATGCAATACAAAGAGGAATGTTATAAAATGGAAAAGGAGTAGTTTCTGGCAACCCCTATTCGAGTTTGCCTCTTCAGCCTCCCAATGGATTTCTGGGATTCGTAACTACTAGAAGGCATTGGTAACTCAATAGGAAAATTTGTGAAAACAACAGAATCCACTCATAGGGGAAGATACACCTCCTATGCCTGAATCTGTGTCTATATAAATATCTTGAAGCCCATTCTCGACTTAGTGGAATTGGAGTACCAGGAAGAGATTTGGCAACAAACCCTAGATTAGGAGCACATCCCGTTTCGTTCTCATCGATGTCATGAGTATGGCCACCTCTACAAAGCATGTCCGTTGAACCGATCTTGCCTGGCAGACCTAAAGGAGGAGCAGGAAAAGAATCCCTCGTAAGAAACAAATGAGGGATTCAAAGAGGTCATGCAAAAAAGGAAGAACACAAGGATGTAGCAAAACCTAAGATCTAATAACCAAAAGGAAAGGGAAAACAATAACAGAT
Organism: Pinus taeda; assembly: GCA_000404065.3. NCBI lineage: Eukaryota > Viridiplantae > Streptophyta > Pinopsida > Pinales > Pinaceae > Pinus > Pinus taeda. The sequence continues at coordinate 20,711 of APFE031607190.1, forward strand.
ATGAGGTGTTGCAAGAGGAAGAGGAAACCTCAAAAGAGATTGAACCAACAGATAATCAGGATAGGGATAAGGGAAGTAATCCATTCAAATCTATGACCACCCAAAAGAGGAAAGCCCAAATAGAATTGATAGAGAAAGAAGAGTCAGAACCAATCAATCTAACTGCAATGGAAGTTGATGCTACCAGGGAAGAGTTGAGCATGAAGGAAGTGGTTTTGAAAAGACGCTTGAATGAATGGATGCACCTAAATGAAATATTCATCCCAGAGAACCAAAATAAGTTATACAAATAAACATTCCAACAATACATGGCTAACTAAGGGTAGAGGTAGGGAGATATGGTGGAACATCTAGGTATGCAACAAGACAACTCATAGGAACATCATACCTGAAGCGGGGACGAAGAAACTTGCAGGAGTCAATATAAATAATGGGAGAGACTCTGGGTAATACGGGAAGGGTAATACTACTCTCAGTAGTATCCCAACAACTCCACAAAGTTTCCCAAAGATAGTTATCTCTTGGAATGTGAGGATCCTTAACAACCAAGGCAAGCAGAGATACTTACAAGACATATTGAAAAAGGAGAAGCCATAGATTGTGCTTCTCTAGGAAACCAAGGTATCAGGGGAGAAAATAGAGGATATTCTTAGAAAAGTCAAACTCAAATACAAAGCAGTAGCAATAAATGCAAAAGGAAGTGCAGGAGGAATTGCAATACTGTGGAATCCCGCGAAGGTAATGGTATACTAGTGGATAGGAATGCCACACATTTTGTCGGGATGATTTTGCAACATTGGAACTAGGGAATGGATTCTTATCTCAGTGGTACACGACCCTCAAACTCCAGGGGAGAAGGAATGCTCCCTTCGAAGTATAAGGAAACTGTGTCAAATGCATACAGAAAAATTATGGTTGATAGGAGGGGATATCAACCTGATAACATCGCTTGGAGAGGAAAATGGAGGGATAAGGGGAGAATAACCAAAAATGGAACAGTTCAGGGACATGCAAGTGGATCTGCAACTATTCGACATCCCTACCATTAATGGAACACATACTTGGAATAATCGAAGAGGAGCTCACCAGGTAGCATCAAGGCTAGATCCTTTTCTGGCAACCAAAGACTTGATAAGCAAGGACTATGAAGCCTCGATTCCTGCCATGCATGGGCTCTGATCACTGGCCTATCTGGCTAGAAGTAAACTTGAAACAAGGGTAGCAAAACTAGTGCTTCCAGTTTGAAGCCTTTTGGCTACACAATCCCTCCTTGACAAAGTGAAGGATTAGTGGACCTCGAGTACTGAACAGGGGAGAAATGTAATCCACACATTCCAGCTACACCTAAAAGATCTCAAGGGAAAGATTAAGAAATGGAACAAAGAAGAATTTGGTAATATCTAGCAAGATCAGGAACAACTCCAGGCACAGATGCAACAAGTCCAACAACATATGATAACAAATGGTTGCTTGAGCTCCTTAGCGGAGGAAGAAGGTAGACTTCTGACTAAGATTGAAGAAAGGTGGAAACAAGAAGAGATTTTATGGAAGAAAAAGGCAAGATTTCAATGGCTCCAGGAGGGAGAAAGAAACACTCGCTTATTCCATAAAGAAATGATATAGCATAAGCAATATAATCAAATATTCTCACTGCTAGACCCGGGAGGAAACCAATTGGTACAAAATTAAGAGATGGAAGATCTATTGGTAAACCACTTACAAAACATCTTGTCAGAACTGCTTCCTGATAGATCAAAAGCTATTGATCAGATAACTAGACATATACCCCAACTAATCAGCAAGGATAAGAACTTTTCCCTCATGAGAGATGTCACTTTGGAAGAGGTGGAGGAGGTGGTCAAAGCACTAGCAAAAAACAAAACACCAGGACCAGACGGATTTACCGCTGAATTCTTTCAAGCAGCCAATTTTAGGTAAAGACATACTGGAGGTAGTTGAAGAATCCATAATGATGAGAAAGGTACATCTAGCCCTAAAATCTACTTTCATAGCTTTAATTCCTAAATCTGATCACTCAGAAGATTCTCAAGGATTCAGGCCTATAGCCTTCAATAACGTCATATATAAAATCCTCTCAACCATTATGGTAAATGGGCTCAAACTGATCCTCCCGGATTTAATCTACCAAGAGTAGATTGGCTTTATCAAAGGCCACCAAATCCTAGATGGCATAGTGACAGCCCAAGAAGCCATCCACTCCCTCAAGAGCCTCAAATCTAAAGGTATGATGATTAAGTTGGACCTATCTAAAGCCTACAACTACCTGAGTTGGACCTATCTTCTAGGTATCCTGAAAGCCTTTGGTTTTGATCCCTGTTGGATACACTAGATTTCGTCTTTTATATTGACCCCTGTGTTCTCCATTCTCCTCAATGGAGCCCCCACCAAGACATTCAATGCAACATATGTGCTTATAAATGGTGACTTGAGCTCCCCTTTCTTGCTCATATTGGAAGCTGAAGGCCCGAGGCGATATGTCAAAGTGAAGGTCCAAGAAGGACAATTTAAAGGACTACGTATGTGGGGGGATGATCTTCCATTAACTCATCAACAATTTTTTGATGACATTATGATGTTTTGCCAAGATACCCTTAGAGAAGCAAGGTCTCTTTTGGCTATCCTTCAATATTTCATGAATGCTTCAGGAACTCAGATTAATAAAGAAAAGTTAGATATCTTTTTCTTTAACACAACTATTAAATTTCAAGATTTCCCAACTATAATAATGGGATTTCGAATAGGTACCCTTCCCTCAAAATATTTGGGTATCCCCATAAGTCTCAATCCCCTCTAAGTGCCAAATTGGAAGGCTCTTCTCGACTGAATTCAAGGTCGTCTTCAAAACTGGACCAAGCAAAGTTATCCTCCTAAAGGCAGTGCTACAATCAATCCCCATTTACCAGCTTTCAGGTTTAGTTGTGCCCAAAATAGTATGCAATGATATGAAAAATATATTTAGAAAATTCCTATGGCAAGGGCCCCAAAAAGTCAAGAAATGGGCTCTCCTCTTTTGGAACTGGTTAAATAATCCCATATTAACAAGGGCTCTAGGCCTTAGGGACCCCTATACTCTAAACTAGGTCATGGGAGAAAAATTTGGTGGAGACAGATCCAGGGAGGAAATGACTTATGGAAGTTAATTTGGGAAAGGAAATATAGAATGCTGACGATGACGCAAGGGAGACTGAGAACTCTGGAAACTACAAGGGTATCGACCATATGGAACCTAGCAGCAAAAAACATAAATATTATAAGGAACCAAAGATTTTGGGAGATCAGGGGGGATAAGGAAAGGTTCTAGAAAGATGCTTGGAAACAGATGGAAAAACTCTTTAGTCGACAGGACCTTGCGAAGATATTCCAATTCACAAATTGACTAACAAACCAGAACTGAGAATAAATTCTTCAAAGTGGATGCTAGATCAACATGGAGAGAGTGGAAAAGGAGACAACACTGGCTTGATGCGCCAGACTCCCCCCAATGGGCAGCATATGACAAAGAGGCCAATTCCCGAAGAATAACGATCTCTGAAGGAATGAACATCATAAAATGGGGATACATGATGAAAGGCATGTTTACAATATAGGAGGGTTATCACCTAAAAGTAGAAAACCACCAGTAGTAATGTCCACCCATCTGGGGAAGAATATGGAAGGGATAGTTGTGGACAATGGTAGATTTTTTCCTCTGGATGGTTCTCCATGTCCAAGCTCTTACATGGGACCAATTACAGAAATGAGGGGTCCAGGGACCTTTAACTGGCTGCATGTACGAGGCCCAAATGGAAATGGAGTGCCTACTTAACTCATGCCCCTTTATTAACCAACTATGGCAGAATCACGAAATCCTATTTGGCCATTCAGATCGAGATTTCTCAAGCATAAAGGTAACAATGGAAAATTGGAGAAAGAAAATCTATAAGAACCCCATCCTCAACTAAGCTTGGGACATCTCTATAGGATTTCTCCTTTGGGCAGTGTGTAAAGAAAGGAACTAGAGAGTATTCAAGGATGAAAGAAAGATCATAGTGGAAGTATGGAATACCATCAACCAAAACATCCGTGAAATCATTCTGGTAGAGAAATGTTATCTAGAGGACTGGGAAGCAACGCCCTGGGAGGTTTGATTCCTGGCAATGCTCAATTTTCCTCTGCAAATGCTAATGCCAAATTCATGGAAATTAACCCCCCCCCCTCCCCACTCAATCCCTCTCACGCTTCACATAAACTCTTGAGGAATTCATAAAATTGAACTTTGACGGAGCAACTAAAGGAAACCCTGGTGAAGCCAGATATGGAGGTATATTTAGAGATCACCATGGTCGAGCAATCCGGTTGTTTGCATTTGATTGTGGAATTGCAAGAAACAATGAGGAAAAATTCAATGCACTCAAACATGGATTGGAAGTCACTACAAGATAAATATTTCAGAAATTGGTGGTGGAAGGAGACTCCACCCTAGTGATAGATACTGTTAAAAAGCTTCAACACAGTACTCACTGGGAAAAAAATAGCAAGAGTTGGAGAACAAAAAGGTTAGTCCAGGAAATAGGGGTACTCATCAAAGATATAACATACCTTATCTTGACACATGTATGTCGTTCGGGAATGCTGCAGATTACTTGCTGGAAAATTGGGGTTGCGGTAATTCGGGAAAGAACCTGGACATCCTTGGGAATGAGAAAAACCAAGTAGAAGGTATGGATGCTCTGAGGGAGGTTCTAGAAGAGGACAAGGAAGGAAGACAGGGCCCCTGATATTGGTGTGATGGGAAAGGATATCCATCGATGGTGTTAGTGTTGGTATCTTCATCCCTTCGTCCGAGATCAAATCCTCTTTTTGCATTGCATATTAGGTGTCCCACTCAGTCAGCTGCATTCCATTAGGAGCATGGATCATCTGACGCTAGTGGCTTCTCCTACATTTTCCCTCATGTCCTTTACCTGCTGGCTTATTTTTACTCATCAAGATCATTTGCAGTCACTTTCTGTCTTTAAAATTTGTAAAAGTCTTATCTAGGGTTTCATTGTCATTAGGTCTAGGGTTTCATCAAATAGGTCTTCAAAATTTCCAATAACAGCCAGCAGGCACATGAGGAGTTTCCAGCACCAATAAAATTCATAATCAAGTGCTCAGAGATGTATTTTTCCTCAAAACTTTGTTTTGAGGAAAAATAGAGTATTTCAGGTTTTATTGTATAAATTCGTGTAATTTTATTTCCTTCATATGTAAATCAGTTCAAAGGCAACCCTGGTCTCTCTCCCTAGCCTTAGTAGCTTCAATCCACTGCAAAACAAACAAAGCACAAGTCATTTAGTTCACAAGCTCAAATAAAGTCAAAAGCTTAAAAAACAGAGTTAAAAAGTCAAGTCATATTCCAAACATTGTAAAAGTAGGGTTTTATGAAACAAAAATTAAAGCTCTTGGGTATAAATGATTTTTCTCAATTGAAAGGCTCATTTGCATTCAAAAAACAAAGTGTGAGCAAAGCAAGGCCGTGTGTGAGAAAACAAGTGAAACTTGGAGAAAACTGTGCAAAATCAGAGGTGCGATGCATTGGGTGAGTGGCGCGGTGCACATAAGCGGCGCAACGCATAGGGCTGCGATTTCTAGTGTAAAGTTGAATGGGAACGACACACTCAAAGGGAGTGGCACGTTGGGTTTGAGGTGCGATGCATAGAGATGCCAAGCCTGTTTCACTTCAAAACTTCCTCAAATCGCCTAAAACCTCCAGTGAGCAAGTAAGTTAAACTCTCCTCTTGGCTAGTGAAGGAGTTTGGCATAAAGTTTATGGTGATTGTGTAAACAAAATCAAACCCTAACTTTTGCATCTCTCAAAGAAAACAATGCTTAGGGTTTGCATTTATCATTTTGTTGCTAAAAATTATTTCTGCCACTTCTTCATTTTTCCACTCCAACACTCATTTTCTTAGTTTATTCCCCTATTCCCTAAACTCCCATATTCCTAAAAAATCATCTATCCCTATCCCCGATTCCCATTTCCCAAACTCCTAGAATATAAATTCCCAAACCCTAGTGCTATTCCCAAAACTCCCAAATCACTCCCTCATCCACTGTTTCCCTAACTAAACTCCGTTCCAACAGTCCCAAAATCCCTCATTTTTTCCTTCTCTCCACAGTCCCTCATATTTTTCCCTTGGTGGCAAACAATTTAAAAACACCATCAAATTCCTACTTTTCATTAAGAAAGCTCACTTACTAGCAGAGATGGAGCCGGATCCTTCATATGACCATGATGAAGAGACACACAGTGATTCTCCTACAGAGGTACATGCACCAAGGAGGCCTCATAAGGGTGGAAAACACATACGAGAGGAACCTACTACCCTTGCTAAGCTACAGGCATGCCCTCTCGCCATCACATGCTTCCAACACCAATCCTGCTATGAGTTCTATGAGATGATTGCTAGAATCCAGTTTCACCATGAGTTGGCCCGTTTGTTTGTGCTTCATTTACATTATGGTCAAGTCACTCTAGCTGGTGTAACATTCACTTTAACACCAGAATCTATTTCTCTAGCAACCGGTATTCCTAATATTGGAGAGTAATGTAACAAAAGGCAGCAAATTGACAGGCAACATTATGAACCATACATCAAGCCCGGTTATTTGAGACAACTCAGAAGAGTTTTTCCTTTTCAATACCTGAAAGATTCTTATGCTCCTTTGATGAAATTGATAATGAAGTATTTCAGCTGTGAGGGCCGGTTTTCTCGTTTATATGCCTATCATATCAGGTTGCTAATGCATTTTACCAAGGTAAGGATGATGAATCTCCCTTACTTCATGTGTCGAAACATTGAGAAGATGACCGCCCTAGTACAACAAAAGACTCCTCAGTAGCAATTCAACAGTATTTATCATTTTTCTCTCATTAAGATTGTGGTCATCCATCAGCTTGGTTTGCAGGACATCTCATGGGAGGATTTCATTTCTCGTGAGTTCTTCACAGCTTCTCATGGATATCCAGAGGCTTTGCAAGAGATAGGTGAACCTTCATATCAACATGAGGGTCATGAGACATAGACCGCTAGTATGTCGGTGTTCATCACCTATCAGAAGGGCACTAGACAGTTGTTTGTAGCAGCAAAGTGAGTATTATCTCCACTCGAGGTGGAAGGGGTCTCGCTTCCTTCATCATCACAGCAGGTTTAGGACAAAGGAAAGAGGCCATTACAAGATGAGGGAGCATTAGGTGAGCAAGAGATTGATTTCATTCTCATTGAAGGTGATGATACTGATTTGGACCCACAAAGCTCAAATCTCAAAGAAGTCATCCAAGAGCAACAGGTGGAAATCAATGCTTTATCCCTCAACTTAGAAAAAGCTAAATGGATAATCAAATACTTGGAGCAAAGAAATAAGCAGCTTGAGGATCAACAAGCTATGATGGAATTACAAATCATTAAAGAAAACCAGTAAGAAATCAAGAGGGCGCAAGGCAAGTTGACACCCATTAAGCAAAAGGACGAGGACTGGGAATATGTGTTGGAGAAAGTGAATATTTATTTGGAGAGGTCGCTGGAGAAGGCCAATAGGGAGAAAACAATGTTGAGGCGCATGGCCTACCATTACATGGCAAGGAATATGAGTTGCAAGGCAAGAATCAGAAGCTTGAAAGCAAAGTTGAAAAGGGCATCGAGGAGGTGAAAGGGGCATGATAAACTTCAGATATTGGCTGAGGATTCCTTGGCTCAAAAAAATTCTTGATGGAGAAGACTCAGCCAAAATTTCAAAAAATTTGGGGCACTTTTTTTCATTTTTGGAATTTTTGGCACAAAAAACAAAATTTTCTGCCCTATGTGTTGCACCACCTGGCACTCGCTCTTGATAGGAGCCTCCAAATGACAAAAACTCAGCATTTTTGGATTTGGCATGGAAAAATATGCTTGCCTACCAATGGCCAAGAAATTTTGACAGGTTTGAGGCCCTCAAAAAGGTCAAAAACACTCAAACAATGACCTTACTGCGCCTATTTTGACACAAAGGAAGCAGTGTTGGGAGAATTGAATTTTGGAGGGGAAAATGGAGGCCAAATTAAAAAATCCCACTTGTGTTGGAAAGTAGACAGGTAGACCGTTCCACCAAGCACACTTGGAGAAAATGTGGACGCTGGGAAGGACTCCAAAAGGGGCTCCAAACAGGCGCTACGCATAGAGAAATCAGGCGCAGCGCATAGAGGAAATTTGGCCCAGTTTGACCAAGAATGCTCTGTTTTTCGCCTAGTTTTGACAGTATGAATTTTTCTCTTTCTTAATGTAAAACTTGTGATGTAATTTAATGTACATTGATGGATCATGATGTAAATATGTGAAATTTTCACTTGTGTAGGTAGATTCATCTATTAAAAAGTTGTTTGAAACTGAATGAATCAGTTGCCTAATTTATAGAGGCAAGTTGTTCCACTGCCTGATTTCTAGTTCTTAGTTTAGAATTAGTTGGAATAGTTCCTAAAATTGTGATCTTGACCCCTAGAGGCTAGGATGAGTTATGCATGGTCTATATCTTGTGATCTTTCAGTCATTAGCATGGTTGGACTTTTGAGAAAGCCTTGAGCTTCATTGTACAGTCATATTAGTATTTTGGCTAAGGAATTGAGACCAGGGTTTGCAGCACTCTTTGGGATTCATGTGGCAAGTTGTCTTGGTACAGTGATTTCTTTTGTATTTGTGAATTTACTTATTTTTTATGTATGCCATTATCTATCTTGTTTCTTCTTAGTTAAATCAAACAAGGTAGAAGGTAGAATCCATTGAAATTGTAGTGCTCTACCTAGGGTTTGCTTTAGCTTTTGATGTTTTCAGCTGTTTGAAGAGGATCCATGTGTTTTCTTGCCCTCTTTAGCTCCTCACCTATCTAATCTCTCCATCTCATTCAATTTGAAGTGCCAAAATCAGTTGCCTACCTTGCCCCATTGAGATCTCTGCAAAACTGAGCCTCATTCCCTGCACCCAAAATCTACCTTTCCGTTTGAGCCAAAAAAACATCATTTTATTTAATCAAACTCTTTTACACACATACCTAGCCTAAAATCAGTCAGCATATCAGTCATCTCAAGCCCTTACTCATCATATTTCACTGAGATTGACTAGGAGAGAGCCCTCTCCCGAACTGGTAGGGCTAGCTACCAGGTTAAGCGTGGTTTGATGTTGACCTAGATCCTACCTTTCTCAACCTGAGGTAGATTTAGGCTCTAACAGATGGATCAAAGACATGTGTGAGGGACAAGTGGCCAGGGGTAGTGGGTGGCTTACCCAAGGACCCCACACGCATGCGGCAAGAGGAACCAGGAGAGAAAGGAAACAAGTGTCAGTTGCCTTGGGAAGGAAAATGGGAAGGTTAGATGTTAAACAAGGGAGAAAGGTGGTGAGGGATGCTAGAGCATGCATCCAAGGTTTGAGGTGGAATTCGACTGCGAGAGATGAGACTGGGGGCTAGGGGCAGGAACTTTCCTGCAAGAGGAGGGATTGTCGCCACCAGCACAAAGATGCCACCAACACTTTGGAAGGAAACTAGTATGTAATTCAAGTCTGCCTTAGTCTTGATATGGATTCAATGCTATAAGAATGGAGGCTAGTCTGGAAATGAATGGCGGTGGTTTTACATGCCTCTGAAGGAATTTGGTTTATTTCTTTGTTGTTGATATCTGGTATTTTAATTTCTACATTATATGGTAACCTGTTAGGGAAAAAGTGGACATATGGAGGGTTAGGGGCGACTCTTGGCACCTGGGTTGTGAACTTCGCTCCTACTTTCGTTGATACTAGGTGTCTGGGACCAAGAAGGGGCTGAGGCTCCCTTGAGGGCATGCAATCACCTGGAAATTCTTTGAGAGAGAGAGGAAAGAAAGGGGGGTATGATATCCAAACCACTGGCATGTATATCTAGTTTGGTTTTGTCTAGTTCTTGGGTGATTTTTTGGCTCAGTGGGCTAGGAACGGTGTGTCGGGGCATCACAAATTTGGAAATCTTGACCTACCGGTCGTAGCTCAGCTTTCTGGTAACCTTTGGAGCAGAGGGGAAATAACGAGGAATTTGGGGACTCGAACCCCAGTGCAACTATCAATTATGCCTTAGCATGGTTAAATCCATGGAACCGGAGACATGGTAGGGTAGAGGGTTGAATGACACACCGATGGCAATGAATGTTGTCTATCCTAGTTATTTCCTTTACCAATCTCTCATCCAATTCAATCAAAGTTGAGTTACATGGTAGTTTAAATGTCGATATGGGTAGGAATGAAGAACCAGGGTCTCCAGACCTCAGCGGGCCTGTCATTTCTGCTAGAACTTCGTCAACTACTTGCATCCTTTTTCTTGTGCATCCCAACACCTGTGTGTTTGTTAAACTGGTTGTCGTAGGGCCTAGGCTAGGAAGCCAGTGGACCAAGGGGAGAATTAGGAGGAAGAGGGATGAAAATCACTTAAATTTGGGCATAGTAAGGATGAAGGAAAGTCATGAAGGGATTGGGGGGGATTTGGGTAACACCCCTCAAACCCAAAATTGAGACTCTGTAATGGTGCTTCACATGGAATGGCCAGATGCCAAAATTAACATGTGGTTTGGTTTTAATGTTTATGGTTATGCTACTCTTATAGGTTTATTTAATTCCCCCCCCACCCCCCCCTTCTAACTCCAGCGCTCCTACTCCACGACAAGGAAAGAAGTCAGGAGTGGCCGTGGCGGGAAGGAATTCTGATTGAAAGAAAAATGGTGAAGGCTAAAGTAGGGCTGGGAAGAATACGGGGTCGTCATTCCTACAAATAGACAGACAGCAAAAAGAAAACGCTGGAGGCCTCGACCAACAAGACGGAGCGGAAGAGGGGCATGAAAACTGGAGAGGAAAATATGCAGAACCTCATGCATGCATACCATGGGGGAACTTCAACATAGGTTAAGGCCATAATTTCAACATGGGAGGTAGAGTTGAATGCCAAGACAATGACAGAGGTGCTTTCAATGGAGGAATGGGATCCCTTTCTTATTGACTCGGGGCACACCCAAGGCAGGAAAATGCTATTCAGATAGACAGTCCAACTCGATGAAGAACCTACTAAAAAGGGCCATGACAACAAATAGGAATCTGGAGGAACCACAACAAACAAAATAAGAGGGGCCAAGCTTAAATGATATTCAAAGGGAGATTCAGGCTATATAGGCGCAACAATATCACCAGAATGTCCGCTTAGGCCTAATAGAGAAACAAATTCAATGTCTTCCACATAATGAAATGCCTAGGTCGAGGAAAGTGCTTGGAAGAGAAAAGTTTGAAATATTCGAGCATGAAAAGGAGGAGAATGTGAATACATCAAGGGAGAAGCTAGGGTTGGAGTTGAAGACAGGGTTTGGATCTAGAGTACCATGGTGGAGAGTGTAGGGGGGAGTGCTACTCCCTCCTAGAGCCAGGTAGTCACAAGAGGAAATCAGAACGCGGGAAAGAAACATTTCAAAAAAACCTCTAGACAAGATATCAGAAACTAGAAGTCAGGGGACATCTGGAAGAAGCGAAGATCAAGTTTAGGAAGGAGATCAATAGGAAACGAGAAAAGAAAAGGAGTTTGGAGGCAGTAGTGAAAAACCAGCTTCCAGAAAGTCTACTGGAGTCTGCAAGCCCAAGTCAGGCGCTATTCCTAGGGTCGTATTAAGCAACCTAGCGATACAATCTCATAGAGAACATATGACAGAGCATGTGATTATATGCAAGTTCATGGGGTTATGGCCAATGGAAAGGGATTTACATGTTTGGATAAGGAGCCATTGGAATCCAAAGGGGGGAAATACATTTACATTTGGGTTCTAAGGGTTTTTTCATAGTAGTATTCGCAAGCCTAGAAGAAAAAGACAGAGTGTTTGAAGGGGGCCCCATTTCTATGTTGTAGCAGGACTCTACATGTGGCCATGGATGATGAACTTTGTCCCAGAACGTGAAAGGTTCACTTCAGTACCGGTTTGGATCAGACTATATTCCCTTCCTTTGGATTATTGGTTGCCTGAATCTTTGAAACCATAGGCAACAAACTGGGACATTTTCTAAGAATCTCAGAGGCACCTCTGAAAGGGAGGTATACCTCCTTTGCTCAGATATGTGTGGAAATGGATATATCTAGAGCCCTCTGAGAAGCAATTATTTTAGAAGTTTATGATGAAGAATGGGTGTAGACAGTGGACTATGGACACATACCATTCAAATGTCGTAAATGCCATGAACATGGGCATCTATATGGAGACTTCCCTACAATCGATAGGGAAGATAATCAAAAAACAGCTGTCGAGAGAAATCACGAGGGTTTCACCAAAGTTGGGAGTAAAGGAAAAGGAGGTAAAGACAAAACAACTTCAAGATCCTGGAGGAAGAAGAGGAGAATAAGGAGACAATCCAAGACATGGAGAATATAACAAAAGAATAGGACAAGGTAGCTGACATGGAGGATATCACAGTAGACAACCAGCGAAAGGAAGATCTACCAAGCCTGATAGAGTTCAGTGGGGACCAGGAGATGACGCATAGTGAAGCAGAAATAGAGGACCATGAATTACAGGAGATTCTGAACAAGGAAAATCTAGATCTAGAGAAATTTCTGGAACAAGGGAAAAAAGCAGGGGTGGACTCCCTGCCAAAAGAAGCCTATTGTAGAGTACAACAACTCTATCTATGGAGGTCACAAATGAAGGGAGTGGGAGTCAAAAGAAATCATGAGAGCCAGGAGCCAAGTGGGGTCAAGATGATGGAGAATCATTAGGCACAATCTTCAAAGAACTCAGGCAGGGAAAGAGGAAGAAAGAGGCAGGATGAACTGCTGAACGAATGTGGAAAACTATTGATCAACTCAAGTAAGATGAAAGATCTTACTAGTTATTCCTTTACCAATCTTTCTTAATGAAATTCACAACTTGGAACATTAGAGGAATAGGAAATAGAAGGAAACAAAGAAATCTTAGCAACATAATGAAAGAAGAAAAACTAGACATGTTTGTTATTCAGGAGACAAAATGTTCGATGGAAAAGATTAGAGATATTCATAATAAGTGGTTACTCAATTATGAGTATTTAGAGGTCAAGGTTGATCATTTGGCGATGGGGATTCTCACTTTGTGGGACCCACAAAAACTGGGAATTCTGGATGCGGAAGCATCCAGGAACTACCTTTCCCAGATATGTCAACCTATAGGGGTCAAGGAGATATACATGAGTACGAATGTTTATGGACCTCAAAAACTTGTAGAAAATCTCAAGCTTCTCACTTCCCTAGAGGAACTTAGAGAAAGACATCCCACTTTGCCGTGGATTGTTGTAGGAGATTTCAATATGATAAGATCTCTTTCAGAAAGAAAAGGAGGCACTAGGTTGCTAGGTGGTACACTCTCTCAAAAGCAACAAACAAGTTGGCATGATCATCCAGTTGGACCTCGCAAAAGCATATGAAAAATTGATTTGGGCTTACATAAGAGAAATTCTAAAAGCCTATGGTTTTGATCAGAACTGGATAAGATGGGTCATGGCATTTGTTACGTCAACCAATTTTTCCATATGTTATGCTCTTAACCTGCAAGACGATACCAGAATACCAAATATGCGAAGCAATATACCAAGAACATAGAATAGCAAGTAAAAACAACAAGTATTTTATTATTCAGAAAGCAATGTTCACTAGCCTCTTCGAAGGGGCAACCTCCAATAGAGCAGAGCTCGATGACAAAATAAGACACGATGCTCCTCGCAGGGAGTCTCTATCCTTTATATATGACTCATACATGAAATACCATGGATCAATACCATGGGTTTTATTAATACCATCTATCTAATACCATGGCCCACTTGCAACTAACTGTGGTCCCGTCATTAATTGTAGGTTAACCACTTACAATTATTAATATGGGCTTTATTGACTCTTTACTATGACTCGATCCCACTATATAAATAAGGGGGTTAGGGTGGGACCCTAACATGCCCTCCCCCTTAAGAATAGCCTTGTCCTCAAGGCTGAAGCTGTGGGAACTGCTGAAGAATAGTGGCTAGTTCCCAAGTTGCATCTTCTGGAGAGGTTTCTTTCCACTTGACGAGGACTTCCCTAATAACGCGGCCACGCAGGGGCCTTTCTAATATGTCTAGGACCTGTTCAGGTTGGAGCCAGATTGACCCTTCCTCGTCCACTTCAGGTAGACTAGTTTGAATTCTGCAATTGTTCCCAATCACTTTCTTGAGGCATGAGACATGGAAAACTGGATGGATTTTTACAGTAAGCGGAAAAGCCAGCTTGTAGGCTACTTCTCCAATGCGCTGAAGTACTTGATATGGTCCATAGAATTTTGGAGAGAGTTTCTAACAACCCTTGTCTTTGAGTGATGTTTGCTTATATGGTTGTAGCCTCAAAATACCTGATCCCCTTCTTGAAATTGGCACTCTGAGCGACGCTGGTCTACCTGTTGCTTCATACGGTTTTGAGCTTGATGAAGATTCTCTCTAAGATGGGCGAGCATCATTGCATGGTTTTGTAGGAGTTGATCCACTGCTTGTACCTTTGAGCACCCCTTGATATAAGAAGTAGGGGAAGGAGGGGGTTGACCATATAATACTTCAAAGGGAGTCATTTTAGTGGTGGCATGATAGTTTGTGTTATACCACCATTCAGCTAGAGGTAACCACTGAACCCAAAGATGTTGCTTTTCTGAAGTGAAACACCTAAGGTAGGTTTCCAGACATTTGTTGACAGCTTCAGTTTGACCATCCATTTGGGGATGATAGGAAGTACTGAGTTTTAGTTGGGTGCCTTGTAGCCTGAAGAGTTCCTGCCAAAAATTACTGGTGAAGATCGGGTCACGATCAGACACAATAGAAGTGGGAATGCCATGCAATTTGAAGATCTGATCCATGAAAGATTGAGCGACCAAAGTCGGTGTAAACTGGTGGGATAGGGTGCAGAAATGAGCATACTTCAAAAGTTTGTCCACAACCACCATTATTACTGACTTGTTTCCTGATTTTGGAAGACCTGTAATGAAATCCATAGAAACCTCCATCCATATTGATGTCGGGTTGGGAAACGGTTGTAATGTGCCTAGTGCTTTGACAGTCTCCCCTTTGTGGCGTTGACAGACATCACATTCTGCTACAAAAGTAAGGATGTCCTTTTTCATGCCTCTCCAAAAAAATGATCTTCTGGTGCGAGCATATGTCTTCTGAAATCCTGAATGTCCTGCAATAGGGGATGAGTGAAATTCTGCCAAAATGCGACTTTTGAGGGTGGATGTTGGTGATATTACGACTCTGTCCTTGTAGCAAAGAATCTCATCCTGCCATGAGTAACCCTTGGTGGAATTTGGATCCGCCTGCAATTGAGAAATGAGTTGGGAAGTCCCGAGATGTGAAAACCATTCGTTGCGAGCCTCTTCAATCCATTCTAGAATGGGAAGGGAAATTGCTAGCAGGGTACTTTCCTCCTCAAATTGGTGAGATAATGCATCTGCTACACTATTTTCTTGCCCTTTTCTGTAAACAATCTCATAATCATATCCCAACATTTTGGCGAGCCATTTATTTTGTTATGGGGAGGAAAGGCGTTGCTCCAAAAAATATTTAAGACTGTGATGGTCTGTGTGGATTTGGAAACGTTGCCCCAGTAAGTAAGGTTGTCAGGTCTCTACTGCATGTAAGATGGCCATCATTTCCTTCTCATAGGTAGATTGGCCCTGATTCTTCCCACTAAGTTGTTGGCTTGTGAAGGCCAACGGTCTCCCTTCCTGCATTAAAACTTCCCCAATACATGTCCCTAAAGCATCACATTCTATGACGAAAGATTTGGTGAAGTCAGGTAGTGATAAAACTGGAGTGGAACACATGGCATTTTTTAGAGCTGTAAAGGTCTGTTGTGCTTCCTCATTCCAGAAGAAAGAATCTTTCTTTAGGATTTGGGTGAGGGGCTTCACTATGCGACCATAATTGCGAAAAAATTTGCTATAATAGCCTGTGAGACCCAAAAATCCTTGTAGGCTCTTCAAGGTCTTAGGGTGAGGCCAATCCTACATTGCCTGGATCTTTTTCGGGTCAACCTTAACACATGCACGCCCCACAATGTGGCCCAAATACTCAACTTCTTCCATGCCAAATGAACACTTGGACATCTTAACAAATAATTTATGCTTGTGGAGCAATTGCAAGAGTAGATCGACATGTTGAAGATGTGCGGCCCAAGTGCAGCTATAGATGAGGATGTCATCGAAGAAGACAAGGACGAATTTCCTGAGATATGGCTTGAGAAGATGGTTCATAAGGCTCTGAAAAGTAGATGGGGCATTACAAAGACTAAATGGCATGACCAGGAACTCATAATGGCCTTCATGAGTTTGAAAAGCAGTCTTTGGAATGTCGACTTCCTTCACGCGAATTTGGTGGTAGCCTGGGCGAAGATCCAGCTTAGTGAAGAATTGAGCCCCATTGAGTTCATCCAGCAAATCATCAGCCACTGGGATGGGAAATTTATCTTTGACTGTCAACTTTTTGAGGGCCCTAAAGTCTGGACACATCCACCATTCCCCATCTTTCTTGAGTACCATGACCACCGGTGATGAATAAGGACTAATGCTGGGACGAATGACACCTGCTTCCAAAAGTTCCTTGATTATTTTTTCTATTTCATTCTTTTGTGTGAACGGATATCTGTATGGGCGCACATTTGGGGTTGGGCCCCAGGAACCAAGGTGATGCTATGATCATGTTCCCCTCTCGAGGGTGGAAGCTCTTGAGGCTTGTCAAAGACCGACAGATGGTTATTTAAAATCTGTTGCATCTCAGAATGAATGGGCAAAGACTTGGTTTCGACTGCCTGGATGGCATTAAATTGAGCTATAACTCCATGATGGTCCTTTTTTAGCAATTTTTCCATTCCTATGCGAGCTTATGATAGAGGGGTCTCCCGCCTGGAGTCCTCGGAGGGTATGTGTGTGGTTGTTCTGCTTAAAACTCATATACAACTCCTGGAAATCCATTGTGATTGGCCCAAGAGTGCGGAGCCAGTCAGCGCCGAGGACATTGTCACAAACCCCCATGTGTATGGCAAACATGTGGGTTTTCAACTGATAATCCCCCATTTGAAGTTTGACATTTTCACAACGGACTTCACATTTCATTGTGCCTCCATCTGCAATTTGAACTTGGAAGTTAGAAACTGCTCATACAAAGCAATGCACTGTTTCTGCGACTTTTTGATGGATTAAATTATGTGTACTTCCACTATCAATCAAAACTACTACTGGGCGATGTTTAATAAACCCTCTGATTTTGAGCGTTTGAGGGGAAGAAATCCCTGCCAAGGCATGCAACGAAATAACTGGTCGTCAGAGACTTTGTCCTATTGGTTATCATCCTCTAGCGGCTCATGTTCCTTAAGTGGAGGATCTTCCTCTGTTGAGTTGTATTCAGTGGCATCTATTTGAAAGAATTTGGGCTCCTTACATTTATGACCTGGGGAGTATTTTTCATCACAGTAGTAACATAGTCCTTGCTTCCTTCTTTCGGCCATTTCTGCAGGGGACACCTTTTGGACCTTAAGTGTTTGAGTCGTGTTTTGCGCCTATGGGAGACGACATTTAGCGGGGAAATTTGGGCGACTGTATTTGGCTGCTAATGCATGTTCCACCTTACGAGCTACCTGGCAAACCTCCGACCACGTGGGAGGGTGGTGAAGTAGAGCTTGAGCTCTGATGGCTTCTTTAAGGCCGCTGATAAAACATTCTGTGTAGAACTCATCTGTGAGACCCTTAGTGCGGAAAGCTAAGCTTTCAAAAGCATTAATATATTCCTCTACTGTACCAGTCTGTCTGAGCTTAGTGAGACGACCCAAATAAGATTCTTCTTGTTCAAAGCGATCTCGAAGAGCTTTGGTAAATTGGGTCCAAGTTCTAAAATATCCATTTCAACGTTGATGCCATTCCCACCATTGCCACCGTTCATTGTCGAAGTACATGCTCCCCAACATAAGCTTAGTCGCATCATCTAGGATATGATTCAATTTGAAATACCAGTCCATTTGTGCTAGCCATGCTGCTGCGTGAGAACCGTCAAATTTATGCATATCCAACTTAGGAGGTCGCTGACTGGGTGGTGGATGGGTGTGCTAGACGCGAGGAGAGTGGCTAGATTCACCGTAAATGCCTTCATGGCCATTAATACCCCTCCTCGTGGGCTTGCTCCTTGCCGTTTGACATAAAATCCTCCTTGCCTTTTCCCTGCCAATTTCTCTAGCTGGAGACCATTCAAATTTAAGCGTGTTGTTTCAATGCTATCCAGATCTAAGTTTGGGTCAGCTGAAGTTTGGATTTTTGTTCACCGTTTCTTCCCAGTTTGTCCATCCTTTCATTGGCCATCGCTTGAGCTCTAGTTGCTACCATACACCGACCTGATGAAAAATTGGGACCGCCAAAAAAACATTTGCCCAATTAATTGAATGGTACCACCATGCTCAACTCGTCGTCCTGATTTTAATGGGCTATATCACCAATAAGCGTCCCGAAACATCTCAGACTCTTCTTCTTTTTTTACTCCTAACGGAGTTTTACTCCTTCTTGATCAATACTGCAGTTGCCAAATCCTCAAAATGTCAATGCAGCCAAAAATCTTGCGACAATTATACCCTGGTATAAGAACCCTGCACAACGCTTCTAATCTTCTGGATCTGAGAGATCTGAATGGCGGCTCGGGTAGCGCTGGACGGCTGAACTAACTGCTTCTACAGATTTGATGAATCTAATAGATCGGAACTGGCTGGTTGGGACTGATGTCTACTGCTGCTGCACTCCTTTGCTCAAGCGGATTTGGAAGAGATGATGATTAAAAAAGGAACTAGGGTCTTGAGGAGTGTCAGGTGCTACAGATCGCAATATACATAAGGGTCTGGCAGTAGTACTCTGCCCAATGTTTCATGGCTCTAACTAAGGAGGGTCGACCGTACCCTTAGCCGTACCACCCGACTACCCTATCATACGGGCGAGTAATCTCTCCGAGTGTTGTTCTCGGTGTACTGTAGCCGAAACACGGTCGCTGGTTTATCTATGGCGAGGTTTTCAGGGAGCCTATGGGGCTTCCGATATACCCAGAGGGTACGTGGAAGACAGTCCATGCGCGGTT
>APFE031607190.1:39883-55529 GCA_000404065.3 Pinus taeda
CCATTGCCACCTTTCAGTGTCCAAGTACATGCTCCCCACCATAAGTTGAGTCTCATTATCTAAGATGTTATTCAGATGGAAATACTGCTCCATTTGTGCTATCCATGCTGCCGGGTGAGAACCATCAAATTTATGCATATCCAACTTGGGAGGTCGCGGACGGGATTGTTGGTGGGTGCCCCAGAGGTGAGGAGAGTGGCTAGACTCACCCTCACTTTGTCCATTTCCAATATACACCTCCTCGTGGGCTTCCTCCTTGCCCTTAGGGAATATGTTAGTTATTCTATCAAGCTGAAGTTGGATGGATTGCAAGGTTTTTTTAAGTTTTTCCATCCTCTCATTGGCCATAGCTTGAGCTCTAGTTGCTACCATGCACCGACCTGATGCTCTTGAAATTTGGGACTGCCCGAATTTTTTTCACTAAGAATTGAATGGTACCACTGTGCTCAGCTCGTCATCCTAATTCTGATGGGCTAGATCACCAATAAGCGCCCCGGGGGTCACAGATCTGATCTGGCATAGATTATGCATGATCCCAAGATAGAAAAGGGAACTATGGTCTCGAGGAGTGTCAGGTGCTACAGATCGCAATATACATAAGGGTCTGAAGTAGTACGCAGTCCAATGTTTTCAGGGCTCTAACCTGAGGATCAACCGTACCCTTAGCCATACAACCCGACTCCTATAATGGTGAGTAATCTCTCTGATGTTGTTCTTCGGTGTACTTGTACACAAGATGACTGACAATTTATCTATGGTGAGGTTTTCAAAGAGCTAGGGGGCTTCCGATATACCCAGAGGGTACTTTGGGAAGACAGTCCGTACGGGTTCTGTCCTAATGCGCTACTACTCGAAGGGGTACCCATAGGGGTTACAAGGGAGTCCAACAAGCGTGACCACCTCTTGTATTTCTTGCATGCATGCCTCCCCAAATCCGCAGGTTTATGCGCTCAACGAAAGATCCCGTGGTTTAAAGACGTCGGAACACATCTCTAGCCAAAAAAAAAATTGCTAAGAAATGAAGATCCCACCTACCCTGGAAAGTGCTCTGCTACCACTTGTTATTCTCTTAACCTACAAGACGATACCAGAATACCAAATATGCGAAGCAATATACCCGCAACATAGAATAGCAAGTAAAAACAACAAGTATTTTGTTATTCAGAAAGCAATGTTCACTGGCCTCTTCGAGGGGGCAACCTCCAATAGAGCAGAGCTCGATGATAAAATAAGACACGATGCTCCTCACAGGGAGTCTCTATCCTTTATATATGACTCATACATGCAATACCATGGATCAATACCATGGGTTTTATTAATACCACTATTTAATACCATGGCCCATTTGCAACTAACTGTGGTCCCATCATTAATTGCGGGTTAACCACTTACAATTATTAATATGGGCTTTATTGACTCTTTACTATGACTCGATCCCACTACATGAATAAGGGGGTTAGGGTGGGACCCTAACACCACATTGCTCAATGGAGCTCCTTCTAGGACTTTCACTCCCTCCAGAGGGCTCAGAAAAGGAGATCTGCTTTCACCGTTCCTCTTTTTCCTCATGATGGAAGGGCTTGGTAGGGTGATCAAAATGGCAAATGATGATGGAAGAAGGGTATCAAACTTACCATGGATGGAGAGGCCAACACTCATCAACAATTTGTAGATGAAACTATGATGCAAGGAATACCTACCATCAGGGAGGCCAGAGCAATCAAAAATATCTTAAATGACTTTTCCATGGTAGCAAGCACTGAGGTAAGCCTTAACAAATCCAAAGTCTTATTCTTTAATACTAATATTTCTATTCAAAGAAATGTTACCAGAATTCTTGGATTTCAAAGAGAACAACTACCTTCCAAATATCTTGGTATTCCCCTTAGTGCCAAACCGCTGAGCAAGAAATTATGGGAACCTATTTTAAACAAACTTCAGGACAAGATCAGAAAATGGACAAGCAGATCACTAAACCTGGCAGGACGCCTTGTGCTCACATAGGCAGTCTTGCAGGCCATTCCCACTTTTATGTTTTCAGCTCTTCCTACTCCTCAAGGTATTAAGCAGTTAATAAGAAACATTCAAAGGGACTTTCTGTGGGGCAGAGGGGAAGAGAAAATGAAGTGGGCTTTAGTGGCTTGGGACAAACTTTGTAAACCCAAAAGCTATGGTGGTTTGGGGCTTCATGATCCTGAGACCCTCAGCAAGGTCTCGGGAGCCAAGCTTTGGTGGAGATGGATTAAGGAACCAAATGAACCTTGGGCTAAGCTTTGGAAACAAAATATGCCAATCACTAGCAGGAAAAAGATCATATTAGAATGTCAGGGAAAATCAGGGGCTCCCACATTTGGAACCTTGCTTTGGATAGTAAAAACATTGTACAACAACATTGTTTTTGGGAAATTCGGGTAGGGGATCTTGTTAGATTCTGGGAGGACAACTGGCAATAGGAACCCAACCTTTACAAGGATGAGTTTGTAGATCTCAAAAATGACACAGATAGCAAAGGTGTGGTTCTGGTAAAGGACTTCTGGGATCAGGGAAAGAACAATCGAAAATGGAGGGAATGGAAGGAGTTAGGATACAGTGACGAAAACCACTTGAAAAACAAGGCAGAAGCCCTTACCCAGGAGCTCGAGCACAGAAGGATTCTTGTCTCTTCCTCACTAGATCAGTTAATATGGGGAAAGAACACTGAAGTCAACTTTAACCTCAAAGAGACCAAACAAGAAGTCACAGGATTTAACTTTGTGAATCCTGATCAGATCTGGAAGAAACTTTGGCAAAGTCTGCATTGGATGAAAATAAAGCTTTTCATTTGGCTAGTGCAACAAAAGAAGATCTTAACTTGGGAGAATATCCTCAAGAAAGGCTTTAGTGGTCCTTCTAGGTGTTACCTTTTGTTGGTCGGATAAATCGTTCTTGCAGACAAGACCGATCTCCCTAGTATCAAATGATATCTAGCAACAAGCAGCACAAGCAAATCTACTTTTCTCTAAACATGTTTCAATTCATAAATGAAAACTAAGAGGTGTAATAAACCCTACCTCGGTCCAACGCTTGTTTGTGGCAGCTTTGTTCCAACAGCTTCAAGTCGTTCCCTTTTAATAACTTGCATACACAAACAAACACACATCAAAGAACACTTGCATAGATAATATAATAAAACATGTTCATTATGAAGATCAAGGAGCTCATAAAATAAACCATTAGAGACAGTTCATTGAGAAAAATAAACTTGATTGTATTGACTTTATGAATAAAAGAACCTTACAACCTTTGCCTTGATGTTGCACAAGCTCTTTCCAGGGTCCAGCAGAAATCTCCTCTACTTTGACAAGCCTCACTCACTTCCCAAATGAAATGAACGGTATGTGATCTCTCCTCTCACAAGCTCAAAAAGGAAGTCTAATTTCCAACAACATTCACCCTCAAGAATCTTCAGCTTTCAACCTCCCCTACAACCAGCCCAATGCCTGAATTTATAGTGCAAATGGAGAAAGGTGCAGATCCACCATTGAAGGGATAAGTTCCTCCTTCAATGGGATAAGCACCTCATATCATGGAGTTAGCTCCCTTAGTTATGGAATGGATGAACCAAGGTGGAGCGTACTTGCCAGTGTAATATTCCTTCTAGAAGTGTCCAGAAGTGACCCAAGGTGATTTTTTAAGAGTGAACTCATGCCTTTTTAACTTTTACAGGGGTTCACACCCATCACTTAACAGAAAAAGCGGTCAGGTTCACAGGGGACATGACCATTGGGTGCGGTACCATAGGCAATGCTAGGAGAAAGTACGAAACCAAGATTTGAGATAATTTTAAGGTCTTTCTCCCATTTTCAAGGCTTGACATGAAGAGCTGAGGCTTAAGACTTGCAAAGGAGGTATGTATGAGTGGTGAATGGACTCCACAAACTGTAGAAAGTCATGGTGACAATTTTTGAGTGTAACAGATTGCCCCCTAAAGTGCAAAGTCTGTAATAGATGAGGATAATTTTTTATCATCTAAGAAGAGTGAAGGACTTTATCATTTCAAGGATATTCCTATGGATACCCCAGTCAGAACCTATAAAAAACATTCAACACAAAATATATATATGTGAAAATATCATCACTGAGGTAGGCTTTCCCATACTCAGATCAAAACTGACTAAGAAATATCTAAAACTATTCTGATAGAGGAATGATTTTGTATTACATCACAAGTAGAGACATATGGACACAGTATGGGCACAACCATCGGTTTATGAATATTCCACTATATAATGATAACAAAATTCCTCGCAGCGTGGATGGTGGAAACTAGATACAGGGTCTTCATTTCTACTTCCCAAACTAGTACGATTCTATCCATGTGAATGAATGTGTCGAAGTCGAACATGGTAGAAACCACTTGATTACTAGTCAATCATATAAACTATTAACACGTGTGAGAGGAACCACTAGTAATGTCAATGATGCAACCTGTCATCAAAGGCGAGAAACCTGCCATTGAGGCATACAGATTCCAAGGTACTAACGATTTCTAGATCATCTTTCTAGATAATGAGTCAGATTCGATAGAAAGCGATCCGTCATAGGCAAGCCCATAACACGAAACCATATATCAAGTCTGAAGAAATATATTTGGCAAGGACTAACTCAGGGATGGTCAATGATGGATGACAGATATTTCGCAGGTGAATGGTTTATTTTCATAGACCTCTTGAACACATAACAACACTGCAGATGGCTTGGTGACAATTGACCCAAAGCTAATACCCAGAAACCAGCTTAAGACTTTCAATGTGGCTTGATTAACTGTTAGGTAAATGATTTCCCAACCCAGCTGAATAAAAGTGTCGCGTTTAAGAGTGATGGAAATTTTTTTCAAACACAAAGTACAACAAACAGGTTCATTTTTCTCTCTTTTCCCCCACCATTTTTGGCAATACCTCTTTATTTTTGACAAGCATGAGGAGGATAACATTTGCTTGGTTATAAGCTCATCCTTCGGATCAGTCCAATTTAGTTTAGATTCGAACCCTAAGAAGGAGTGGTTCGTACCTATTTGAAATTGAACAGGTCCTTTACTGTGAAATTTTAACGAGTCCAGTATAGGAGAAACTCAGTGTTTTTCAATTTTAGGGAGGAAGAAGAAAAACCTAAGAAAACTCCATGGTTGTCCTTTTTCGTATATTTGTGTCTAGCAAGCCTGAAAAAGTATAAAATAATACTTGAGAGAACCGCTTGACCATTACGATCAAGGAGTATTTTTCGTAATTACTAGCCTTGATCTGAAAAATTAAAAAAGCGATCAAAGACACGTCGTTTTATTACCAATATCGAACTTGAAACAACAAAAGTCTGGCAATATTTTCATGTTTACACGGTCATAAAAGAGCTATAAGTGGACCGTATTTTTAATTCCATTTTAACGATTTCAAAAAGAGAAAAACCTGGCAATCTTTTCATATTTTACGAGTCAGAAAAGAGCGTAAAGAGGACTCAAAATATTTTTCGTCGAAAATGATCATTTATCCCTGAACATCCTATTTTATGCACAAAAACTCGAATGATTACACATACATCTTTAAAATAAGTGAAATGCATTGAAAAATTACCTTTTTAAAGTGGAAAATAAACAAATTAGAAATTTATTTATTCAAAAAACCTATAAAAAGGGCTTTCGTAAATTCATTTTCGCCGTTTGACTTGAGAGTGGTAAAAAAGAGCTTTTGGGTAAGAAACTTCCTGTGGAGATTACAAAAAATCCGACCGTTGGAAACGAAAACCGCGAGCTCCAAGTAATCCACAACAAATTACTCTTGCATTTCCTCTGTTTGAAATTTTGTTTTAGGCTTTAGAATTTGATTTTTAGAAGGAAATTTGGGCAAAAAATCGCTCACGGTGGTTGCCTAGGTGTGCCTGGTGGCCCCTGCACCCCGATTTTTCTGTGCACAGGGAAAAGTCGGGGTACCGCACCTGTTCTTAAGGAAAAGTGCACAACTACGCACTGTCTCTAAAAGAATGGGTGTGAACCCCACGGAACACGGATTTAAAACCCTAATTTCTTCATTTTTGCCCCACAAGTTTCAGATTGAAATGTTCTAAACCACCTATTTTGCAATGTAGGTACACAAGATTCTTGTTTGGTGGGAAAGAGAGCACGAGGATGTGGACCAAGCCGCATTACTCCATTCGCCTTCATTACAGGCATTGAGAGCATGCAGACTATTTAAATTCTAGGCCATACCCGGCATGAGGGCATAGGTAGACTTTTTGCAATGGCTGGTAGAAAGGTGGAGCGTTCAGGACCAGTGCTTCATTATTGGTGGTAACTAGATCGAAATCGAGCCGGAAGACATATACTTCTTGACTGGCTTGCCCAAGAGGGGCGAGAGATTATCTCTGTTCGGATCTAGGCCAGGTGGCCAATCTGTCTCTAGTCTCCGACTAGAGTTTTGCAATGTCCAAACTGTGGAAAAAAAGATAGATGTTAAAACCATCTCCGGTCCTGAACTAAAAGTGATCACATTTACTATCACTAGACTCTGCGGGAGTGCAGCATTACATTTGGCTACCGGGTCCCAAATGCGCATGGCGGTAGACTGTTACCGAGGCACCATCTTCAACTGGTGTGAAGCTGTGTTGGCCAATGTGAAGGGCCAACTGACTAGAGCAAAGAACGGGCAACTAAAGAACTTTGGTTATGGTTATTTAGTTGTGACCTTTGGCCTAGAGAGGGTTCCAATGCTAATCCCACAGCAGCTTACCGTTGAGGATGGACTTCCTCGGGAGCCTAGGATTATGCGATGGGTTGCAGTGATGGCCCGTCATCCCGAGGAGGGTTTTGAGGTTGTTCGTTTTCCTCGAGAGTATTTCCATTGGTTAGAGAACCAACTCTTTTTGATTCAGGATTTTCCATATGCTAGGATGGATTATCGTGATGATCTCGACATTTATTTTCCACCAAGAGAGCAATGGGATGATACAGGTAAAAATCATTTTCAACTTTTTCGACATTTTAATTAATTTTTTTTTGTTTTTAAATCATCCCAAAACTAATAGTAAATTTTTTTTAAATGCATATGTGGGTCCACGGTGACCAGCCACTCTCCAGCCTTATGATAGAAGACAGATAGATGCTGCAGCACCGGCCCCACAGGACCAATCAGGCAGAGACCTTGGCCGAATTGGAGAGTCATCTAGAGTGCTTGACAGCAGATATTCTGGAGACCAACATAGATTACATTCCTCTTAGGCTACAGCGGTATGTGATTGGGGTCCCAGGACCTTTTAGGAGGTTCCTTTGTAGGGTGGCCCGAGCAGTGGTGTCTTATCGTGATCATCACCAGTGATAAGATGATCGCCTTGTAGACTCATTTTTGTACTTTTTTGTACTTTTAGTTTTGCCGATCATAAGGTATTTTTCAACCTATGATCGAAGACAATGTATATTTGACACACTCCTATGTTATGCTATATCACTATTATTGGTTATCTTGCAAAACATGTTATGGGATGTTTTTAAATTTACTGTTTGATTTAATGCAAATGTTTATTTAACATTCGAGAAGCAACTGCATCTGCTAATGTATTTAAATATCTTGGAATGTACTGATATTTGATGTAATCAAATTCTCGTTCCAAGAGACGGACTCTAAAAAATAATCGCAATAACACTAGATTTCTAATGGCATAAACTCTATTAAGCTGTAATACAACGAGTTCCGAACCTAACCTAACAATCAAACTCTGAATTCCAAATGAAATGGATTCAGATAATAACTCAATCACTGCACTGTATTCTGCAATGTTGTTCATTGTTTGACCGAGGCTTACCCATGCATAGATACTAACTTGTGAGAGGGCGAATAGATAACCCAAGCTACGGAAGAGATGTTCCGTGTACCATGACAAGCACCATCAGCAAAACCAATGTATGTTTGGAGAGGCGTCGACATTTGCAATATCAAGAGTAAAATCAAGATAAGCATGAATAATGATGAAAAACACTCTCTAAAGTAAGGCACACATTCCTAATCTGAAAACACACCAAACGTAGAAAGAAACTAGTCTAAAAATCTCCACACTAATATTTTAAGCATAATATCGCTTTAGATAAAGCCCATTCCTAGTTTTACCTAAAGAGACATCGTCAAAATCTTCTAATTCATAGGCCCCTTTTGCCAGCTTTCGCTTAACAATATACAGACCATGCCACATGGGTACAAATTTTCCAGCCCCTAGCTTATCGTTTGCTTGATCATAAAGTAAGACTAGGTCTCCTTCCGAAAAATTGTGGGGTGTAACATTCCGATCATACTGAGATTTAATTCTTTTGGCATGAGTTTTGATAGCTAATGTAGCATCACGTCGATTCTCATCTAATTGAGCTAAGTATAATAAATGTTTTTCCTCTTCAGAAGTGGCTGGTAATAATTGTATGGCAATTTGTAATGATGGGATTTCGCATTCAATGGGTAGTACTGCCTCTAAACCGTAAACCAGTTGAAAGGGAGTAAAACCTATTCATGTTTTGACTGAGGTTCGGTATGCCCAAAGCGCTGAAAATAACATTTTATGCCAATTCGACCTATGAATCCCAATGATTCGTTGGATCATAGTGACTAGAACTTTGTTGATTACTTCAACCAGACCATATGCCTATGGGTAATATGGAGTGGAACTATCGTGACGCAGGTCAAGCTGATCTGTAAGTTCAGTCATCATGATGTTTTGAAAATGACTCCCATGGTCAGTGATAATCACTTGAGGAACACCAAACCTAGTAATTATGTGATTGAAAATGAAAATCGCAGCAGTTTTGCCGTCTGCCGAAAATGTAGGCATCGCCTCGGCCCACTTGTTAAAACAATCTACCGCAAGGATGATATACGCATGCCCCCCAGCCGAGTGAGGGTTACATGTAATAAAATCAATACCCCATTTTGCAAATGGAGTGATGACAATTATAGGGTGGAGAGGAGCAGGTGGAGTGTGCATCTTACGATCAAAAATTTGGCAATTGTGGCATTTCTAGACTGCAGTGATACAATCTTTGAATAAGGATGGCCAGAAATAGCCAGCGCGCAAGATCTTTTGGGCTGTGGCATACCCAGAAATATGACTGCCACACGCTCCAGTGGCAGTCATTAAGAACCTTTTCAGCTTCCTCATGAGTTAGACAATGTCGGAAAACAGAATCCGCCCCACGACGATAAAGAGTATCTCCAATAATAGTGCAAGGTTGGGATTGGAAACGTATTTTCCTATGGTGAGATTGTGAAATGTTTGGCCGAAAAGATTGGGTTTGGAGATAAAAAATGATATCTCGATACCATGGATCAACAGTGCTGATAAGGAACAAGGATTCATCCGCAATGGGTTCTTCCGCCACATGTTCGGTATCAGCACGAGGGAAGTCACACATCAATTCCGCAAAAACAAAAGACTTCTTTGACTTGGCCTTTTCAAATTCCAAGTCAAATTCCTGCAGGATGACAATCCGTTTGGAATACTTGCCCCCTAGCAATTGTTTAGTCAAAATGTACGCCATAGGGTTAAAGTCAGAAAGGACTATGGTTTTGCATAGTAAAATGTAATGACGAAATCGTTGAATAGCGTGAACTGCCGCCAAGGCCAGTGTCTCCACATGTGAATATTTTAACTCAGTCGGAGTTAGAGTCCGACTAAGATAATAGATCACATGTTCACTCTCGAATTCATCCTATTGAACTAAGACCATCCCAATGGTCGAATGGGAAGTGGCGAGGTACAAGAAGTAATCCTGGTTGTAGTTGGGAGGATGCAATAACGGTGCATGGGTCAATGCGTGTTTAAGTGCATCGAAAGATTTTTCAGCTATCTCATCCCAAAAGAATGGAGTGTTCTGTTTCAACAACCTGGTGAAACCTTTTGTAATCTCGGTGTAGTTAGGAATGAAACGACGTAAAAAGTTTGCTTTCCCTTGCAAACTTTGGAGTACGCGAAGAGTCGAAGGAGGTGGTAATTTGACAATGGCTTCGACCTTCGAAGGATCGACGCGAATGCCAGCTTTTGAAACAACAAATCCCAGTAAACGACCCGTTTCTATAAAGAAAACACATTTGTGGGGATTCAGCCTAATCCGATAATGGCTACATCTCATAAAAATTGCTCGTAAATGAGTGAGATGGTTGGCTCGACATAAAGAATGAGCAGGTAAATCATCGGGATAAGTCTGCACAATGTGCTTGATGTCATGAAATGCATAAGACATAGCCCTTTGAAAAGTTGTGCTGGCATTCTTCAATCCAAAAGGTAACTTTCAATAAGCAAAGGTCCCCCATGGACAAATGAATGTCGTTTTTGGTTGATCAGCAGGTAGAATGTTGATTTGATTGTAACTGGAAAAGCCATCCATAAAGCAGAAAATTTCACTGCCGGCACAATCATCGATAATTTGATCGATATAGGGTGTTGGATAATTGTCCTTGGGACAAGCACGATTAATATCCCTATAGTCAATACATATTCTTATTGTCCCTTGATTTTTAGTAACCGGAACAATATTTGATACCCAATCCGTTAAAGGAATTGGATAAATGAAATTGCTTTAAGTAATTTCTCAACTTCTGCTTTGATGGCAACAGCTTTTCGTGGGTGTATTTGATGCAAACTTTGCCGGACGGGTTTAGCATCCGGGTAAGTTTTGATCTCATGAACAACAATTGAAGGATCAATTCCTGGCATTTCCTCATAGTACCAGGCAAACACATCACGAAATTCTTGAAATAGGGCTTTATATGTTTTGACTTCAGTGTCCGTACAAGAAGCACCTATGTGAATATTTTCAACAATCCCAGGTTTGACTGAAATGTCGATAGGAACCCTTCGAGAAATATTTGCTAAATTTTGTTCAGAATCAGGATGTTTCAATGGATTCTACAATTCTTTGACATATTTAGCAGTAAAAATAGATGAAAAATCATTGTCAAAATGATCAAACTCAGGTAAAAACAAAGATCTATGATGAAGATCTTCCCATGGTAACTCATCAACAGACAAAAGTTCCCGAATTTGCTCATCAGTATAAACAGGATCGGTAAATTTTGTTGAATCTGAGGTTGATATTGAAAGTGATTCTCCATGGATCACATTCAGTAGATCAATTGAACTTGAGTCGGAAAACGACTATACAGCCTGATAAGAAACTCCAAAGGAACTCAAAGGCATGGAATCACCAAAAGTGTCCACCTCATAATCGGATGGAATGATCCAAGGATCGTCAAGAACAATGGATTCTGATGAAATCATATGAATAGTTGCGAAAGGAGATGGTACGTTGGGAGGAGGAAATGAAAAAGTTCTGAGTAAACCAAAATCTTTAACTAATCCTACCCCAACATCCTTATAAGGGATAGCGGTTTTACCAACATGTTGAATACTCTCAACAGAGGATGGGGCAGATGAAAAGTAAGTTAACTAATCTATTGTAACGATCTTTCCATTATGTGGAAGTTTAATAAGCCAAAAGACCGATGAAACAATAGCAGTCATCGCGTAAGACTAGCTACGACCCAAAAGAAGGTTGTAATCCAGAGGGGCATCAACCACTTCCACATCTAGATTAACAATTTTTCCTTCAACCCATATAGGTAAGTCCCGCAGAATGCCATAAGCATGAAACCCTTGGCCATCAAAGGCTTCTAGAATCGTCGGGGATTGATTAAGTGTAGGAGAGCCAAGGGCTTTCCAGCACTGTATCAACATAATACACGTTAAAGCTCCCTCATCAATCACAGTCCTAAAGCAAGGTCTGTTTTTGACTAACACTGGAATCTGGAAAGCCATTTGATGAGGTAAACGAGGTGTACTATTTTCCAAATCGAAAACTATGAGGTTTGAGTCCTAAAGATCAACAGCTCCTATAGCTGACAAAAGTAATTTACACTATGCTGGACATGATTGCAGCACCTCCAAAGCCGACATTGCTGAAGGTGAAACAACTAAATCTTCAACAATGTTATAGTTCTAAGCAGCTCTCGCATGTGGATTGAAAGCTGACTTTCGAAGTATACCCTTAGCGGGCGGTTTGATTACTAAGTCTGGATTAGGTTTCTCGATCTGTAGCGGATCGGAACTAGACAGAGCTGAGGTTGATGGGTTGGAATTAGAAGATTCCACTTCCTTACCACCAATAGGAATCTTACTTCCATAATCTTGTGATCGTGTCACAATCCTAACATGGGACATCATCATTATGGGTTCCTTCGAGGCATTTGAGGAAGAACCTATCATCTTACTATCTTGACTCGGAAAAGGATCCTTCAAAACAGTAGGGGTTTGAGAACCTTTGACGATTTTCGCAACCTCAGCATGATGTGGACAATCTCTTTTAAAATGCTCCTCATCGCAGATGAGACAAGGATAGCGAGGTTTATGTTTCTCATCAATAGATTCAGGTTTATCTGATTTCTCTTTCGATTTTTGCTTATTCTTTTTCTTTCCTTTCTTCTTACCGCAAGATTTCGATTTGGTCATAGATGATTCTATGACATGGACATCGGTAGAAATTTCAGCTGAAGACCTTCCCTTCGAGGAATCTAGTAAAGCTATAATAGGAGAAGAATTCTTGGAGGATTTCTTCTTACTTTTGGTATTAATAGTACCAATCATACCGTCAGTGGCATGAGACCCTGAGGGAGGTGCAGTTATTTGATTTTTCTTTGGAAGGTCGAGGATTTTCTCGTGTAAAGTACCTGACTGCGTATAAACTAAGTCAAGGTACTGAGCTTGAGCAATTACTTGCTCTTCGGTAACTACTCTTTCCTTGGATACATCTTCAGTTATTTTAGGTAATAACGATTTTACAAACCATTCTACCAAAATTTGGTCTGGGATAAAAACTTTCAATAAACAACGTCGACGTCGCCATTCATGAATATGGTCTAAAATATATGTGGACATTGATTGTTTTAATGAAGTTAATAACTCTGTTCCATTGTCATATCGAACTGGCATCTGAAAATGAGTAAGGAAGGAAGTGGCTAACTGACTAAAATTATAAAAAGAGCCTCGTCGCAACTCAATGTACCACTTGGCTGCAAGGCCAATCAAAGTGCGTTGAAAAAGATGAAGACGAATTGAATCATCTATAATGGAATTCGATGCACACCAGAGATGGTAAGTCATCACATGATTTGACGGATCTTCTCCTGACTTCCCCTCAAACTTTGGTATATCACTGGGCAACTTATTTGACATTAGCAGCCAGAATGGAAGATAATTAATGGGATCGTTCATAAGGCACGACAAGTTAGGTAAATCCAAAGTTTCTATAAAGGGTAACTGACGGCTCGGATCCCGAAAACTTGGGGTCATAAGACCAACCCCAGGAGGAGGATATCTAGGATAACTTGGAATCAGATTGGCATTTGGGATATTATATCCTCCTGGAAAAGCAGGATTAATCGGACCATACTGGGGTTGTTGAGGTTGTTGATAAGTATACCCAGGGTACGGTTGATACTAATAAGCCGGGCTCTGCACAACAGGACCAAATTGGTACTGTCCCTGGTACGTTTGATAAGTAAATTGAGGTTGACTTGTGACAACCTTGCTAGGCCAAGGTTGTGCTACAGGAATTGAAACCGAAGTCTGGATTGTAGGTTCAGACTGAGGTAAAGAGGCTTGAGGAGTTGATACAAGAACAGTAGAAACTGGAGCTATTGATACTCTAGAAATAGGTGGGGTGGATTGAACAGAGGCCGCAGTAGTTGCAGCAAACGTTTGAGGTGGAGTTCGAGGTGAACTAGGCCCAGGCTGATGAACTACCCCAGGTGTAGAAGTTTGAGTAGTAGGATGGACAGGTTGTTGGGGTGAATGAGAAACTAAAGGTTGTCCAGATTGAGATGACAATTTCACACTGGGTTGTGAAGTCTGTTGATCCCACACCACGTTCATTCTGGGGTATGGACCCATAACAGGTTGAGCATATTGAGGACCAAAACTAGGTTGAGTGTAAGGTTGATAATTATACGGTACATTTCCCGTTCCTTGAACAAATGATTGACCTGAAGGTGGTTGGAAACCTTGAGGCTGTTATTGACCTTGAGGTTGGTACTAACCTTGTGGTTAGTACTGAACTTGAGGCTGGTACTAACCTTGAGGCACATATTGAAACTGAGGTTGACCTTGAGGTACATATTGATACTGAGGTTGACCTTGAGGTGAATATTGTGTGTGGGGCTGACCTTGAGGAAAATACTGTCCCGTAGGCATGTACTTTCCTTGAGGTTGCCCCCTAGGCGGTAATGGACTACCTTGAGGTTGCCCCCCAGGCGGTATTTGACTACCTTGCGGCTCCCCCCCGGGCGATATTGGACTACCTTGAGGTTGCGGGTTAGGAGTAGCACCAGACATCATAAGAATATCTTCGACACTTAACGGTTTAGTTCCGCTATTACCAGGAGATACTACATATTCGATGGGTTGAGGAGATGCTCCTGAAATCGTACCAGATAAAGACTGATACCCAGAAGGAATAGAAAGACTGCCATGTAAAAATGTTTCTAGCATCTGAGAAAAAAAGGATGACTGTCTTGACATATTCAAAGGAGGATAATAACCTCTGCGTGTTGGATGGAAAGGAAATCGAGGTGGTGAAGACGCGAGACTTGGATTTTCTAAAAAGTTGGTCAATGAAATATACCAAGCGTCACCTCTAATGGGACTGTAGAAAATGGATTCATGCTCCCTAAGTTCAATAGCTGGTTGATTTTCGGGGAGGTTTATACCTTCGTCCAGACTTACAAGCTCTTCTATGGAAATGAGTCCAGAAGGAAGATTTTGGGTAATGACACTTTCTACCCTGGGTGAACCAGGACCACTAGAAATAGGAGAAGCAAATCCTGAAGATGGAGTAGTAGCAGGTTCAGTATCAGGTTCAGAGATTTCAGGTTCTTCGGCTAATGAACTAGTAGGAGTAATACTACCAGTAACTTCGGAAAATGAAATCAGTTCAGAAATATGTTTTGTTGCTTGAACTTGATAATCAGGATGTATGATTAACGAAGACTTTCTGGCCTCCGGTGACCCAACTCTACTTTCACTAGGTGTGACAAGAGCTCGCAGCCCTTCAAGTTGACTTGGTGTAAATTCGGGAGGCTGCCCCCGAAGTCAACAGGATTGTCTCGGTAATTTAGCCATGATTAATTATTCAATTACTTCACACGAAAACAAAGAAAATCTCAAGAAAACCACCTAAAGTATCTAAAGAACCAAACAATTTGAAGCACACGCCTAATAAATCTAGGAGATCAAACAACACACAAACAATATCTTTCTGGATCGAAAACACTAGTTGGTGATGAAATCCAACATCGCAGAATTCAATACAGAAATGGCGGTTGGAACAATTACCCCGACAACCTGCTTAATGAAACAGACTAGCACAAGTTTCTCCACTATAACTGTCTCGAGTGAAGATAACCCCCCAGAGAGTCCAAGTGAGTCTAGTCGACGTCTGCTCCAGGTAGAGTGGGATCTTCCCTCCACCGTCACCTAGGAAAGAATCCTATAGATTATGGCCACTAAGGTTACCAATGGAAACAAATATACCTGGGGGAATAGTCTACGATCCGATACGCACGCAAGGGCAGAGTAACAAGCTCAATCC
>APFE031607190.1:90162-137732 GCA_000404065.3 Pinus taeda
TATATGATTAAAAAAATTTAGTGATTAAGAATATATTTTTCTTAAGTTATAGGTTCAAAATTAAAGCATGTTTTAGGCTTTATGATGTATAGTATACATAATTCAATTGTGTAAGGGAGTCTATTTATTATATATATTATGAGTCTCACTCTGAACAAATAAATATTTAGATGTCCTTGTGAAGTAACATCGAAATAAATATTTAGATATCCATGTGAAGTCTCACACACACACATATATATATAATTTTGAGTGTGAGTAAGATATATATTTCTAATACTTCTTAAAAATGATTTACTAATAAAAGTAATAAGAGGGAGACATAATTCATTCAATTATTAATACATAGTTAATGGTATTTAAATAATAATAATAATAATAATGAAATAGAATATGAGTCATAAATAATGTATTTCAATATATAGGGTTAACATTGATAGGGTTTGTGTTGCCCTTTTTATATTTGATCATTAAATGAAATTACCATAGAAGCCTCATCCATTTAAAATGTTTGGTATGTTATAGAGTATTGTAGAGGTTGATGATTTGTGTGGATTACTATCTCCTTTCCCATCATATATTGTTTCCAATTCTTCATAGCATGCATCAGGGCATAGAGTTCCTTGTTGTAGGTGAAGCAGTTAAGAATTTCCCCATGAAATACTTTATAATGGTAGCATACAATTTTTGTTTCCTACATCAAGATTGCTCCCATAGCATACCACTAGCATCTATAGCTCCTTCGAAGGCCCGTTGAGAATTTGGTAATGCCAAATTTGTGCTTGTCTCCTCTTTTTCTTTAGCTCCTCAAATTTCCCACTAGAAACTCTTCCCATTTGTTGTTATGAAGTGGAGTGGTGTTGTTACTATTGAAAATGAGGCTATGGATTTCCTAAGGTATTGTGCTGCCCCATCAAAATTCCTGATCTCAGAAACATTAGTAGGAAATTGTTGAAAATAGCAACAAGAAATGCTAAAAATAAAAGTGCTAAAAATAGCACTACTATAAATAACATTTCGGGATACATTCCAATTTTAGTTAGTCCCTAAACTAAAATTGAGAATTAAAATTAAAATTTGATCTTTGCAGTTGTTTGTAAAATAATTAATTAATTCATCTTAAGTTAGTTAATTGTAGAAAATCAAACATGAAGTCTATGTGAAGACATGCAACATTTTCTCCATTGATTGAGGAAGATATCCCTTGATTAAAGGAGATTAGGATGAGTTGTAATTAGTTAGCTTGGTTAATTGAGTTAAGTCCAGTTATATTAGTTCAAATAGTTGTTAAACTAATCGTGAGTTTAGTTAGTTAATGAATGCATGCATGTAACTGCTGCACTTCAGATAACTGAATATTCTCTCATAAGTAACTCATGCATGTCAGTTCAAACAGAGACCCAATTGAGATCAGATGATGGGACAATGTACTATCAGTTATAGGAATATTCCATGGAGGATATCTCTTGCATGCAGAAGGAATTCATTCCTTAGAGATTGTGCAGTTACTTTTGGGTTTGATGACTGTGTGATGAGGCCAATTCATATAGGTCGCAGCGTTGGACCCCAAAGAAAACTGCACAAGGAAGTAGGAGGCTTGGAGGGCTGAGGAAAGGCATATCTTGTGTCTATTCAGTCTGTGAACTGTATTGTTGGATTGTACTAAGAGCAAGATAGATTGTGAGCTGATGCTTTGTGTAATCTGAACATATTTCCACTTGTATGATAATACAGATATCAGGGTTTTTAGCTGAGGCTTTCCCCAGAGTATTCTTCTGTGTTCATGTGTGATTGCTTTCTCATTCTCAGTTATATTTGTTATATTTGATCTTGTTCAAAATCGATTAAGCTTCCGCAAGTTTGTTGTAGAAGTAGATTTTCTATTTTGCTTTAGTATATTGCATAATCTGTTGATCTACAGTGAGAAATTCTACAAAAATGACCATTTCATAATAGCCTCCATCTTGGTAGGATCTATCTTCATCTCTACTCCACCTATCAAATATCCCATATACACCAAAGGCTATTGTGCAAATTCACACTTCTTGAGATTTGGTAGCAGTTGGTGCTTCCTTAATGTCTCCAACACCTGCGTCAAATGTGAGATGTGTTCTTCCAAGGTAGTATTGTATATCAGTATATCATCCAAATAGACAATAACAAATGAATCTATAAAAGGGCACAATATATTATTCATTAATCTCATAAACATAGCTCATGCATTGCATAGATGAATGACATGAATAACCACTCATACAAACCTTTCCTAGTTATGAAGGTGGTCTTCCAGGTATCTTTTTCTATGGCTCAAACCTGGTGATATTGAAACTTCAAGTCCAACTTAGTGAAGTATTTTTCTTGTTTCGACTAATCCAGTGGATCATCAATTCTGGGAAGGGGGTACCTATTCTTGAGCATAATTTCCTTCAACGCCCTATAATCTATGCACATTAGTCAAGTACCATCCTTCATTAGCACAATGATGATGGGCGACCCAAATGGTGATGTACTCAGTCGAATGACACCCTATTCCAGAGGTTGCTACAACTATTAATTCACCTCGCTTCTATAATAGACTGCCTATACAACCCAATGTTTGGTAATGGGGAGTTCAAAAATAGATATATCTTTTGCTCCACTTATCTCTTGGGTGGTAGCCATTTAAGCTCCTAAAACACATCCATATATGCCTATAACAACTCTTCTAATTATTGTTTTTGTTTCTTAGTACACCCCTCAGGGATGCCTTTTCTCTTACTTACTTTTGTACATACTAATTTTCTCTTAAAAATAGTAAAACATATTTCTTGCTTGAATTGATCAATTTCTTGGCTTTGTTGGAACTTACCATCGAATTTTTCGACTTGCCTTTGTGTGTGTTGATGGTGAAAAATTTAGAGCGTGTTTTAGGCTTTATGATGTATAGTATACATAATTCAATTGTGCAAGTGAATCTATTTATTATATATATTATGAGTCTCACTCTAAACAAATAAATATTTAGATGTCCTTGTGAAGTAACAAGGAAATAAATATTTAGATGTCCATGTGAAGTAACATGGTAATATATATATAGTATATATATATATTATCTATATATATATTATAATATATATAATATATATAATATTATATTATAATATATAAGTATATATAATATAAGATTTGAGTGTAAGATACTATATTTCTAATACTTTTTTAAAAATGATTTTCTAATAAAAGTAATAAGAGGGAGACATATTTCATTCAATTATTAATACATAATTAATGACATTTAAAAAATATTAATAATAATAATGAAATTTAATGTGAGTCATAAATAAAGTATTTCAATATATAGGGTTAAAGTAACATTGATAGGGTTTGTGTTGCCCTTCTTATTAAATGAAACTACTATAGAAGCCTCATCCATTTAAAATTATTGGTATGTTGTAGCTTACTCTCAGCTTGTAGGTATTGTAGAGGTTGGTGATTTGTGTGGATCCCTATCTCCTTTCCCATCATTTATTGTTTCCAATTCTTCATAGCTTGCATCAGGGTATAGAGTTCCTTGTTGTAGGTGGAGCAGTTAAGAATTTCCCCATGAAATACTTCATAATGGTAGCATACAATTTTTGTTCCCTACATTAAGATTGCTCCCATAACATACCACTCACATCAATCTCTCCTTCGAAGGCCTGTTGCGAATTCAGTAATGCTAGAATTTGTGCTTGTCTGGTATTTTTCTTTAGTCCTCAAAGGCCCTCTTTTGACCCTTTCCCCCCTAGAATATCTTCCCATTTGTTGTTATGAAGTGGAGTGGTGTCTTCATTGCTGAAAATGAGGCTGTAAATTTCTTAAGGTATTGTGCTGCCCCGTCAAAACTCCTAACCTCAGAAACATTAGTAGGAAATGACCATTTCATAATACCCTCCATATTGGCAGGATCTATCTTAAGCTCTCCTCAACCTATCAAATATCCTGTATACACCAAAGGCTATTATGCAAACTCACACTTCTTGAGATGTGCTAGCAGCTGGTGCTTCTTTAATTTCTCCAACACCTGCGTCAAATGTGAGATGCGTTCTTCCAAGGTAGCATTGTATACCAATATATCATCCAAATAGACAATAACAAATGAATCTAGAAAAGGGCACAATATATCATTCATTAATCTCATAAATGTAGCTCATGCATTGCATAAGTTGAATGACATGACTAACCACTCATACAAACCTTTCCTAGTTATGAAGGTGGTCTTCCAGGTATCTTTTCCTATGACTCAAACCTGGTGATATCGAAACTTTAAGTCCAACTTAGTGAAGTA
Organism: Pinus taeda; assembly: GCA_000404065.3. Classification (NCBI taxonomy): domain Eukaryota; kingdom Viridiplantae; phylum Streptophyta; class Pinopsida; order Pinales; family Pinaceae; genus Pinus; species Pinus taeda. The sequence continues at coordinate 94,469 of APFE031607190.1, forward strand.
TTTTTCTTGTTGCGACTGATCGAGTAGATCATCAATTCTGGGAAGGGGTTACCTATTCTTGAGCATAATTTCCTTCAACGCCCTATAATCTATACACATTCGTCAAGTACCATCCTTCATTGGCACAACGATGATGGGTGACCCAAATGGTGATGTACTCAGTCGTATAACACCCTGTTCTAGAAGTTGCTACAACCATTAATTCACCTCGCTTCTATAATAGATTGCCTATACAACCCAATGTTTGGTAATGGGGAGTTCAACAATAGCTAGATCTTTTGCTCCACTTTTCTCTTGGGTGGTAGCCATTTAAGCTCCTAAAACACATCCTTGTATGCCTATAATAATGCATCTAATTGTTGTTTTTGTTTTTTAGTACACCTGTTCAGGGATGCCTTTTCTCTTACTGACTCTTGTACATACTAATTTTCTCCTAAAAATAATAAAACATACTTCTTGCTTGAATTGATCAATTTCTTGGCTTTGTTGGAACATACCATCGAAATTTTTGACTTGCCTTTGTGTGCGTTGATGGTGAAAAATTTACCATCCTTTATGAGTCGATATTGTTTGGCTCTTCACATTAAGATTTCATCCCACATGCACATGTGGGGACTCCCAAACACCAATGCACATACATCAAGGGGAACTAAATCTAGTTCTACTTCATCAATGGAATCAACATTGATAGAAAATTTATTTTTGCATTATTTTTTTACCTTTATTTATGCATCCTTATTTACCCATCCCAATGAATATGGGCTTGGTTTATCACAAATTTCCAATCCAAATTTGTTGACCAACTCTACTGCAGCGAGATTCTCTTGCGATCCTAAGTCAAACAGAGTATCAATCTTGGTCTTTTTAACTTATATCTTTAAATGGAAGAGTTTGGTCTTCTCGTTCTCTTCTTGTTTATGAAGGCTACTAAGATTGACCTCCTTCTGCATTAATGAACAAAAGGTCTTCTATCCATGTCTGAGTTTTTTTTTTGTGAACTGCGGTATTTCTATTATCTACAAACATTTATAAAAGTACAAAACTTAGGAGCCTCAATCTGCCCCGTAGGGAAACCAGATCTGTTGGCTCCTATACTTCCAACAGTCAATAAAGTTATCAAACTAGACATTGTCAAACTGCAAAGATACAAAAAGACCTCTTCCCCCAAATTTACCCCAAAAAACTAGATTTTTCTCAGTCCTACTTGACCATCCCCATGAGCTACTGTCGCTATGGCATACCAGATAGTGATCCAAAAAAACAGAGTATTGACTTTCGAAAAAGAAAAAGAAACGAAGAACAGGATTTTCAGTTCGATGCATTTCCTTGGTTGATTTTGTTGCTGACGCTGTATTTCCTCAGCTCCGTCAACATTGCTTTAATTTCCTTGAGGTGCTCGTTCTGCTGCCTCACCAGCTCCTCCACATTTGCAACTTCCTTTTTTGCAGCCGCTGTTTCTTGCGCCATCTCCAACATCTCGGTCGCGACCTACTCCATGGCCTTGGCCAGGAGGTGTTTCAGAACCCAGTATGTATGTAGAGCGCGGCGATACAGAGTGAGTCTGCCTCGCGTATTGCCAGGGTCTGGCAGCTGCGAGGACCAATCGTCCATTTCTGGGTCAGAGGGTTCCTCTAACACCCTCTCCTCCATGGCGTCGATGATGTTCCTTATATCTTCATTGGTTTCCAAATTATAGGTTTGTTCAGCTTTGTGCAATGCCCTACTGATCGACCTGTTCCCTCTTTTTCACCTTTTCTGCGTCCTGTTACCCTCCGCATTATTGGTGGATTGACGGGGGCGCCCTTTTCCTCTCTGCTCCTGCTGCTTTCGTCCTCCTCCCTTTCTAACTTACTTCGGGCCTCTGCTGTTCTGCCCGGTTTCGAACCACTTGCCTCTGAGTTCTTCTCCCTATCTGTATTCCATCTCTTCTGAACTTTCAATTTCAATTTTGACCTTATCCTGTTCGAAGTGCCTGCCCTCAGCCGCGTCCTTCTCCTTTAGGGTTGTCTTATCTCTTCGTTCACCCATTTTAGAGCGTTTGAGCCGCTGGTTAGGGATTCTCTTCCAAGTCGCCTCTTCTCTCGCCACCTTCGTCGTATTTCTATTGCCTGTCATTCTTCCTGTGTTCCTCCTTATATCTTTCTCACCACCTTTGCTCTTATGATGGGATTGCTCCCCACTTCGAATGTCACTCTTACTTTGAATGATGGCTTTGGTATTGATAATCGGTTTTTGTTTTGGGCCGCGTCCCTGTCTCACTGAAAAATCATTAATTGCTGATGTCAGGAAGTTAAGGGCGCCACCCTTCTGTCCTCTCCTTGATGCCGCCTGATCTTGCCTTATTCTCCTTCTCCCGCTCCACGTGGAATTATAATTATCCTTGTTCTGCGTCATGATTATCACTACCAATGAGCTATTTTAGACTGTCCCATTTTGCCAGCGTTACCTGATTGGTCCAGCTATCATCGATTCGTTCCAATGGTTCTTTGCTTCCCCAATTCGCTAAGAAATTAGCGGGTTTATTGCCCTCTCTTGTTACATGCGAAGTGATCTTGTAATCAATTCCTTTCAACATTTCCTCTATATCTCGGACTATGCTTACATTCCTCCAGATTTTTACTACCTTCTCCCATTTCTTTCCTTGGATTGATTTCCTTATCGTATCAACAACCAGGGTGGAATCTCCTTCAATTTCTATCTTCCTGTAACCGTTTCTTCTGGAAATTTTAAGACCCTCATATACAGCCGTAAATTCTGCCTCGTTATTGGTCATTGTTCCTCCATGTTCATCATAGATCCACTCTATTTCCCCTTGTCCATTTCTGAATATTCCGCCGAAACCCGCTGGTCCAGGATTCCCTTTAGCAGCTCCATCGAAATTGAGCTTAATAAAACCTTCTGGAGGCTTTTGATAAACTGCATGACTTTGATTTGCTATTGATTGGTGCTGCTTTGTTTTTTGATGGTAGATCATCCCCTGTTCTACATTCAGCTTATTTAAAATCTCTATTTCAGCTTCAGAGGTTTTCCAATCCTCTTCTGCCCAATTCTCCGCTAGGATTGATTCTCTAATTTGTCTTAGAGTTCTCTTCCATACTTCCTCCGGACCTAAGGACTTCCCTTTAAATATTCGGCTATTTCTTTCCTTCCACAGATTCCATACATTGAAGCCTGTTGTAATGCTCCACGCTCTTCTAATTATTTTGCTTTGAAACTTTCCTTCTCCCCAGTCGCATAGGGTTTGAATTATGTCATGCGGGTTTCTTTCTGTTGTCGAGAATAGATTTTTCGTTTTTTCCCACTGGAATTGGGCCACACTGCATCCATTAAGAAGGTGTTCCTGATCTTCTTCATTTGAATAACAAAGACAACATCTTGAAGGGCCAGAGAAGCCCCTTTTTTGAATTCTGTCCCATGTTAAAATCCGCTTTCTTCCTACCAACCATGCAAACAATTTAATCTTCGGCCACCATTTAGTTCTCCATATCCTTTTCCACTTTTGTTCTTCCTCCCCCTGATCTTGCTGGGTTTTTACTTTGTAAGCTTCCTTTATGGTAAATATCCCTTTCGTTTCTTTGCCCCATCGAAGGATGTCTCTGCCTTCTCTCTTTTTTATCTTCCTGGAGTCTATTTCCTTTCCGAATGTTGTTTTTTGATCTTCTGTTGCATTCCTTTTCCATTCCTCCAGTGGTTTCCATTCTCGCCATTCCTCATTTCCCCGTTCTTCAGTCCAGTAATCTTTAACCGTAATGAGGTTTCTATCCATACCTGTTCTGTAGATTTCTTGCATACCTTGTAGGTTCAACATTTTCTCCCTTTGTTGCCAGGCTTCATCCCAAAATCTCGCAATCTAACCTCCTCTGATTTCCCAAAATATATGTCTGTCAATTAAGTCCCTTCTTTGAATGGATAGGTTCCATATATCTAATCCCCGAGGCATATCTTGTTCCCTTAGAATTTCTTCAGGGGTGAGAGGCATATTATATTTTGTTGTCCAGATTTCTTTCCATAGATCCGGCCCCCCTTGTATCCATCTTCATCTTAATTTGGCAGCGAGTACTTGATTTAAAGTCCATGGGTCTCTGAGGCCTAAGCCACCTTTTTCCTTTGGTCTGGTTAGACTGTTCCATGAACAGAGGGCCCATTTCTTTTGTTGCTTCGATCCCCCCCACAGAAATTTTCTGTAAATCTCTACAAGTTTATTACATATTCCTTTAGGAGCAGCCATCATGGATAATGGATATATCGGAATTTCCTGAATAGTGGCTTTGAGCAAAACTACCCTTGCTGCCAGGTTCAGAGCACGGAAAGTCCAGTTTTCCAACCTTTTCATGATCTTCTCAAGGATATTCTTCCAATTTCCTATTTTGAGGGTAGATGAGTCTAACATAGTTCCTAAATATTTGGTAGGGAGATCCCCTTTCCGATATCCCAGGACCCTGGTTAGATGATTCTTAATAGGTTCCACAGTGTTAAAGAAAAAAGTTTTGGATTTCTTGTTATTAACCTCCATCCCTGAGCCTTCCATAAATATCTCTAGAATTTTCTTTATCCTTTTCACTTCTTTCAAGGTTGCTTTGCAATATATCATTATGTCGTCCACGAACTGTTGGTGGGTGATTGTGGTCTGATTTCCCCATAATCTGAGGCCTTGTATTTTCCTTTCTCTTAATTCTTTTTCAAAGTATCTGCCTAATCCTTCTGCTGCTATTATGAAGAGAAAGGGGGATAAGGGATCCCCTTGTCTGAGGCCTCTTGTTGCATTGAATGTTGTTGTTGGTGCTCCATTCAACAGAATAGAGAAATTCAGAGTAGAGATCATGCTCAGGACCCAATTCACCCATCTATCACAGAATCCAAAAGCTTTAAGGATCGTTTCTAGGTACTTCCAACTTAGCCTATCATAGGCTTTTGAGAGGTCTAATTTGATCAGCATGCCTTTTTCTTTTTTCATTTTCAGCGTGTGGATTACTTCCTGAGCCACCACTAACCCATCCAAAATCTGCCTTCCTTCTACAAACCCAGTTTACTCTGGGGAAATAATACTTGGCAGGATCGATTTCAATCTCTGAGCTACTACCGATGCCGCTATCTTGTAGATGACGTTACAAAGGGCTATGGGGCGAAAGCCTTCAGCTTGATCTGCCTGATTAGTTTTAGGAATAAGGGTCAGAAGGGTTGAGTTTATTCCTGGCCATATTCTTTGATTTATTCTGGCCTCCTCTACAACTTCCAGAACTTCTGCTGCAAGAAAATGCCACCCAGCTTGGAAGAATTCTACTGTATACCCATCCGGTCCAGGAGCTTTGTTCCTTTTCATGTTTCTGACAATATCCTCCACTTCTTCCATCGTAATTTTCCTCATTAGTGCCAGGTTTTGATCTCTTGTCACCACATTTGGAACTTCCCTTCTTATCTTTGTTATGACATCTGATCTATTAGCTTGCGGTTCCCTCAGTATGTTTTTGAAGTGATTGACCAACACTTTTTCAATTTCTTCGTGTTGCAGAACTCTTTGACCTTCTTGGTTTTTTACTGAGAATATTTTGTTTCTTTGTCTATGTTGTACCATTGCTTTATGGAAAAACTTAGTATTCCTCTCTCCCTCCCTAAGCCACTGAACCCTTGATTTCTGTTTCCATAAAATCTCTTCTTGTTTCCTTCTTTCTTCTAGCTGGTTTAATATCATACCTTCTTCTTTTGTTCTCTCCTCCTATATGCCTTCTAAGATGTCTATCTACTAAAGCTCTTCCATTCTATGTTCTAGTCTCTTTTTTTCTTCTATAATGTTACCAAATTCTTCTTTATTCCACTTCTTTAACTTATTCTTCATTTCCTTCAGTTTGAGTTGAAAGGTGTGCATCTTATTTTTTCCTCTTTGATCACTCGTCCTCCACCATTCTTCTAGTTTCTCCATCAGTCCTTCATTTCTTAGCCAAAAGGCTTCGAACCTGAAGGGTTTGTTGGGAGGCCTTTGTTTTAAGTCTATTTCTAATTTAATCGGCCAATGGTCTGATCCTGCTACCGGAAGGATGGTGGCTTGTATGAATACATCCTTCATCATTATTTGTTCCGAGATTAAGAATCTATCAAGGCGAGAGGCTATTTGGTTAGCTCCTCCTCTTCGATTATTCCAAGTATGATTTCCGTTGATGGTTTGAATATCGATCAATTTTTGTTCCCTTATGAGATCTCCAAACTGCTCCATTGCCTTATCCATTCTCCTTGTTCCTCCTCTTTTTTCGCCTGAGGCTTTAATCAGATTAAAATCCCCTCCTACGATCCACTGTTTTCCTGGTATTAGGCATCTCAAAGCTTTTAGATTTTGTAGAAAGTTTTCATTTTCGCTCTGAATATGCGGTCCATACACCCCTGTTATAATAACCTCCTCCACCGTTCCTACTATGCTTGTTGTTCCTGATAAAATTCTTGGGAAGCTCATCCAATTACTGAATTGTATTTCCTCTGGATTCCAAATTATTACCATACCTCCTGCGCTCCCGATCGCATCTTGTCCCATCATTTCATATCTATTCCTGTTTCTATTCAGAATTTCTCTCATTTTCTCAGTACTTATTTTTGTTTCTTGTACTATCATTATACTGGGTTTTTCTTTTTTCAATCTCTCATTCAAATACCTTTGTTTGCCTCTGCTATTGAGGCCTCTTATGTTCCAGCTTGTAATAATCATCTTAACAGTTTTGGGGGGGATTGGAATACCTCTGAGAGAGGTATCACTCTTCCTAAGTTGACAAGCATCTCACCCACTTCTTGTATCGTTTCACTCATTGTTCTTCTCCCTCTTTTTTTGCCTCCCTTGCCAGTGCTGCCCACTCCTATGATTTGTGTTTCCTGTTTCTCCATTTTTTGGCTTTCCTTATCTTCTATTAGTCCCTTTTTTTCCTTATATCTTTGAAATGCTTCTTTGTACCTCTGTTTTTGTTCTTCTGGGATGAATCTTTCATCGAGCCTTTTCCATTCCTGTAAAAGTTTCGCCATTACTTGTTCTTCTTCTTCTCCTTTTGTTTTCTGTGAGTCTATCTCCATTTCTCTTTGATCCCCTTGGGTTTCTCTTAGGTTTTCTACCCTCTGGTCTTTATTCATTTTATCTGTCTCTTTGTTTGCATTTTCATTTATTACCTCCATTCCTTCTAGTTCTTCTTCCTCGCTTGCCTCTGTCTCCAGACCTTCTCCCTGTATGACTTTAAACTTGTTTAGTGATTCTGTTTTCTGGGTTTCTTTTTGCTTACCCATCAGCATCTTTTTACTTCCTCTTCTTCTCCTTCTTTGAACTTCTCTGAAGTCCTCTTCTTCTTCCCCTGTTTTCCTGTTGCATTTCTCCTTTCATTTTCTGCTTCCCTTTCCTTTTCAGCTAGCGTAATGGGGCATTCCCGAAATAAATGGCCATACTCATGGCATCTTCTGCAGCGAAATGGGATATGTTCGTAGTCGATTGTTTGATGCCATATCTCATCATGATATTCCAGTTCTATAGTATCTGGAAGAGGCTCTGTGATGTTCATGTACGTGCATATTCTAGCATATGTGGTGTATTTTCCTCTCTTTGTTGATTCTGCCACTTTAACAAAGGAACCTATTGAATTTCCGATGCCTTTAAGGATCTCTGGATCCCAGAATTATGATGGTAGGCCGAAGAGTCTTATCCATATCGGCGCAGCTAACATCCTCTCCTTATCTGGGTTGTAACAATCTACCCAGTCTCTCATGAACAGACCAATGTTGTTCATGAAATAGGGTCCTTCCTCAAAGATCCGTACCCTATCTTCTAGATTGGAAAATATGACTGTGAAAAACCCCTTTGCTCCCAACTTGACTTCCACATGTCCTTTTGGTTTCCACCTATGTTGGATCCATCTCATAAGATCCTTCTCAGCTGGCCAATATCCTATGAACTTACAGATCAAAGCATAATCTCTCATGTAGCTTCTGTAATTTTCTAATCTATTAGGCGAGATTACAAACCTGGGTTTGTTCGTTGTCCTTGGTAGGCATTTGCTTGGAATTCCTGATCGCCTTTGTGCTCCAGCTTCTGAAGTTTCTCCTTCATTGGTTCGCTCTCCGTCGCTCTGCCTTTCCTTCCTTGCTTCCCCTGTTATTACCGCTTTGTAGGAGGGGATCTCTCCCCTCCCTTGCTCCATCCCCATCACTTCCAGTCAGCACCCGCAATCTCTGGTTATCGTTTTGTTCTTCTCCAGTGAAAACTGATTTGGTGAGGTCCACTCTTCTGGGCTTGTCCTGATGCTCAGGACCCTCCCTACCCTGCGCGCCTCCTTCCCTTGTCTGAAACCTATCCTGCAAATCTGATGTCGAGCATCCAGTCCGCCGACGAAACCCTACTCGACTGTATAGGTAGATTTCCAGGTTTAGGGCTCTTTTGTTTCGTTCATGATCCAATTCGATTAATTTCTCCATGTCTGAGTTGCATTCAACCTAGTTGCTCGAATTAGTGGCCATGAGATTCTTCTTCTTATTATATTTCTTTTTGGTCTTCGAGTTAAGTTATGGATGCAACTTCTAGCACTTCTCTTTTGTATGATTGTCAATGTTACAGTGGTTGCTGAGATCTTTGAACTAGTGTGTCGTGGCTATCATCTTTTTATCTTCCCCTCCTTTCCACTTCTTCTTCCCTTCCTTAGAAGCATTCAAGTTCTCCTTCTACTTCGATCCACTTGATTTCCCTTTCTTCAAGCCTAGAGTTCTCTAGGTATTGTTATTGTATATGAACCTCATCAATCAATATGGGTTTGAACAATATCACTTGCTTCCGCAGATGGTTGTGTAGACCCCCTAGATACTTGAGGAGTGAATCAAGGCTCTTTGGGGAATTACCCAACATTATGGTCTTCTTTCTAAATTATGTGGTGTACTCCTGTACATTATGTTCTTTCTTTTTCCTAAAGCAGTGTCATAGGATTCATTAGCCCTCTACATACTTGATAGGGAAAAATTGTGATTTTATGAGGGTTTTAAAGTCCTCCCACTTAGTCACTAGAGGATCTCCCTCCAACCTCAATGTCTCCATGTGGATTTCCCACCAAGTCAGGGCATGGCCCTGTATTTTCAGCCGCATTAATGAAATCTTTTGTTTTTCTTCTATATGATGATAACTAAAATAAATTTCAAATTGTTGCAACCAGTGATTTAGCTTCAAAGTGTGGATCTCACGTTGGTATTAATTGATATCAACCTTCACTTCGATTTTAAACATAAACTGTGAATGATCCATGGCACTTAAATGAGGTTGATCATTTTTAGGTCCTTTCTTCTACTCATGCTTTGTTTCTTCCCAATATCTTGATATTCCCTCTAATAATACCTCAATGTCAAATAAATAAATAAATAAATAAAATGTTTAGCTCATAATAATTGTGAAAATCTCATAATCCAAATATATGCAAATTTGGGAAAAATTATTTAATTCCAAAGATTAAAAACATAGTCTGAATCATTGTTGGGTGACTTAAGGAAATGCACGCCAATCCATATAAAAGAGTGTTGTGTCGAATATAAGAGTACATGGTTGAATTGAACAACATTGTATACAAATATCACATTATGAATTTTCCAAATTACACTCTAGTTGCACACAATGAACCCACAAATTCAATGCTTTCACTACCATGACCAATTTCACTAAAATGCACACTCGAGCTTCATTGTACATTTAAATTTAGCTTTTCAAATTATTTAGTGTCCCTCATGGTTTACTTGACCTTCTTATAATAAGTTAGATTTGTGATCCCAATAAGAAAAGTTTGTTGCTATAGAAAAACAAGAAATTGACTCTTGTCAAAGATGTGGAAATAAGCATCACACATGACATTTTGTAATGCGAGTAAATAATGTGAAAATGATTTCTTGAGAAAAAAATGGTATCATGTTGGAGTTTAATACAAACACAAATCCTTAATGGTGTTAACATATCCCATGATAATGTTATAATCCTTCATAAATGACAATTTGTTGTTTCTGATACTTTGGGAAAATTTGAAGATATGCACACAAATAAAATTATCCATATTGGGTGACTTTTGATTTATAAAATGAAGGATTACTTGAACCTTATAATCCACTAAAAACTCATTAAAGAGAATTAAAATAAGAAACATATCTAATCAGTTGCAAAAATCAACTTGGTTGATACAAGTTCATTGTCTAAATAAAAGATTTATTGCATCACACACAAATTATCTCACCATAACAATGATTATTTGTACATTTCTAAAAAAACCAAATTCTTCATTCATATATTATTTCACTACATCATATGAATCAAACTACCTTAACTATTTGTCAATGCATAAAGTATCCATTTCACCATCATGTAAAGGAAATTCCACATTGGAATCTACATAAAAACATTAAATCTAGTCTTAAAAGCTTCTCCACCATTATTACTAAAGTTCATATGACAACAATTTCTAGAGGTATTTTTGAGAGGGAACCTATCTGCAATATTGCAATAATAGTTATCAAAGTTTAAATCAATTAATACATATGAGTCATTTTTCCACCTATCCCTCCTATTTTTCCATTAATATTGGCTATCTGAGTAACACAATTGTTAATATTAATGAGAAATTAATAAAAAAAATACAATATATAAATTTAACATCAAATTATGAAATAAACTAAAATTATGTTTTTTTATAATTATTATATTCACTAATTTAAAGTTATGCTTATTTATATGTTTTACATCAAAATAAACAAAGTATTTCTTCATTCTCTATTATAAAGGCGCATAGGAAAGCCTTTAGCTAAATAAGGTAATGGAAAATATGAGGGATGTTCATCAGCAAGTGCTTCCCATCTGCAATATACATAATAACAATAATCAATATAATTGTTAATTTTAAAATGCTTTCATAATAATTATATTATCTATGTTTTGAATTAAATGTTTATAAAATATTGTTAATTTATAAAAACATTTTTAGTAATGATGATCTAAAGTTTTAAATATTGTAAAATATATGGAAAGAGGAGAAATAAACCTGAATCTTGTGATAAATATGTGAAGGAAAAGTGCCAATTCAAGCCTAGCAAGATGGGACCCTGGACAAAGCCTAGCTCCCCCTCCAAAAGGTGAAAATAAGTGATTATTCGATACATCCTGAAAATTTATGGATAAGTTTAGTTACGCAATTATTTTACCATATATATTTTCAATTTAGAGTGCATCATAAATATGAACCTACTTGATCCAATTCCCATCTCCATGGATTAAATGTAAGAGCTTCATTGTGGAACTTTTCATCTAGATGGGTTGCAGTCAAAAAAGCACAGACCACCCATCCTTTTGGAATGAGACAATCTATAAAACACATTGATCAAAATTATGTTAACACCAACAATTTAATACACATGATTAAGTAAAAATATTTAGAAAAAGTATGTAACTATGAATAAAATCTACCAAATAAAAACTCAACAATACCTTTCACTTTAGTGTCTTCTTTAGTTTCTCTAAACACCCCAGGGGCAAAGTTACCTAGTCGAAGCGTTTCATTTATAACCTGTAAAGAATGAAATTGAAATCACAACCTTTATATCCATATTCCATAGTTTGGATCATAAAATAAATATTGGTTTTTAATAGTTATTAAAAAAACTTTTCTAATCACTTTAACAAGGCTAATAAATCTCTAATCATATCATTTCTAATAACGTCCTTGTTAATAATAATTGAGCAGAAAAAAAAGGTAATAATTTACATACACATTGAGTGAATTTCATTGATTTATAATCATCCCACTCCAATTTCTTATGACCGCCTTTGGCTTTTAATATAGCATCATGTTCTTCCTATCATATCAACATAAAATATTTCATTACATAATTTTATAAATCAAAAAATTTAATAAGCATAAAAATTGAAAATGAAAAACTATAAACACTTTCATCCCTTCCAATTCGCTTCACATAATAAATAAAAATTTGATAACAAATAAATTCTATACATATACTTACATTTATTTGATTCAATGAATTTATACTTACTTTCATTTGAGTCAATGCTTTGGGACAAGTTGTGAGAAACTTGATAGCAAATGTCATGGCTCTAGAAGAAGTCTCATGTCCAGCAAAGAGCAAGAATAATATGAAATCACAAATAATTTCATCAGAAATAGAGTCTTCTTCCAAAAGTTTAGTTAACAGATCTTTGTGAACAATATGAGGATGATCTCTTCTCTCTTTTATCATGTTGGAAATCTTTCTTATGAGGAGCTCCCTTGCCTACAACATCATAAAATGAGGTTATTTCAATTCTTCAATTCTTTATTTTATAACTATAATAACAAAGTTAATGAGCAACATCAAAAAATAAAGTTATCTCAATTCTTCAAATCTCTATTTTCATAACTATAAAATTAAAATGAGATTATTTCAAATTTTCAAATTTTTGTTTTCATAATTATAACGGTAAAAACAAAATTAAAATCAATGAACAACATCATAAAGGAGTTATTTCAATTCTTCATATTCCTATTTTGAAAACTATAAAAACAAAGTTATTGTACAGTAAAATGAAGTTTGAATTCATTAAAACCTTATTTTTTTAATAACTATAGAACTTGAGTTATATCAAGGGTATTTTATAAAACTTGAGTTATATTAAGGGTATTTAACAATTTTAATGAGATACCTACCTTGAGTCCCTTTGCATGAGTAGAACCAGGAATTTTGATGGGAATGGCAACCACTGCATTGGTATAATCAACGAATAGCTCGCAAATCTCATTTGTCTCTTTGGAAGGAGATAAATCGAGCAGTTGTTTGGCCATCAAGTTGAGAACCATCTACACCAACAACGAATTAATTAGTAATAGTTCCTTGTATGAATTACAAATAAATTTGAACTTAATTGAATTTAAAGGCATTTATGGAGTTTGGAATGGTTGGGAAGGTAAAAAATTAGGAATTTGGGCATAAAAAATCTCAAAAAATCATGTAGTAGCAGTGTTTGAATCATGTTTTTGATGGTGGAAATGGATTCAGCACCATCAAAAACCTCTGGAGCATACCAAATATTGAAAATTGACAACTATAACTTGGATTTGAAAATTTCCAGCTAAATTTTATCAAATATAACAGGAATTTCCATGATTTTCAAGACAAAAAAGCAGTTTGGTTAGACTACAGCAATTGAATTAAGTTGTAAATTTCAAATGTATTTTATAAATTGATCATACTTCTTTAATAAAATTATCAAATTCCAAAATATTTCAAGATCTTAATTTAAATAAAAATAACACAAATAAAAAAAAGAAAATAAAAAAAAAAAAAAATTCACTTACCTGGTGACATTCATTCTGCAGAGAAATTTCCTTCTTGTCTACCCATCTATCCAACGTGGAGTGAACGAGATTCTGGATTTCCTCCATGAAATCGAATTTCAGCCTCTCAAACCTCAGCAAATTCACAACTATTCCATGGAGCTTCCTCTGCAGATCGCCATGCACAGAGAGCAGCCCGTAATCGCCTATCAAAGCTTTCAGTGCCTTTGGGTAATGAGCTTGAAAAAACCTCCCCTCGTTTTGCAGAACATACTTATTGAACTGGGGATCTGCTGATACAACTGCTTGGCTTCCAAATAAATGAGATACGAAAATGTCCGAATCGTATCTGTTATGTCAATATCCACATGAATGAATTTTATATTAATGCAGAGCCATACGATATAATGGTATCTCCTGGTTCTGATATTCTGATGTCAATATTCATAATTGATTAATTCTGCTGTGAATATCAGTACTCAACTTATCTTCCCAAGACATAAAATTATATGATCTACCAATCTAAATCATTCTTATATTTCAAAAAAATACAGAGTACAACTTATCTTTTCCATAAACAAAAAATTCTATGATTTACCAATCTAAATCATATATTTCAAAATTTTGACAAGGACAAAAAATCCTTTGATTTACCAATCTAAATCATATATTTCAAAAATTTGACAGAGCACACAGTATATTTTGTGGAAAAATTACCCATTACTATATTGGTATATTTTGGTGCTCAATTCGCTTGTAAATTTCAGAAAATCAATTTTGAGCTATTTTCAAAACAAAAAAAATTGTGATTTACAATTCTAAATGATGCTTATATTTCAAGAATTTGACAGAATACAGAGTATTTTAGGGGAGAATATACTTATTATTATATCTGTATATTTTAGTAAGACTATATCTTTATTATGTCAAATTTCTCACTCTAGGGATAGCACAAGACTTGAACGCAAGATCATCTTTATTGTGTCCAATTTCTTACCCTCGGTAGATAGCACAAAATTTGAACCCAAGGTCTCACTCTCCAGGGATAGCACAAGATTTGAATCCAAATTTTTACTCACACAAAGTTTGAACCTAAAACTTATAGTTACTGTTAGGTAAAACTTCATTTCCATGAACATTGCCAATTAAACTACCCAAACAAACATTTCCAAAAATATTTTGAAATCTAAAATAAAATTAATTATTTAAACTGACTTCAGATTCTTCAATTCAATTTAAATGAGATCTATTATTTGAAACCATCCTATTTTGAAATATTATAACCATTTCAACCATGAACTTATTTTTTGTATTATTTCAACCAAACAAACTCTGCACTGCACATTGATCAAATTTTGAAAAAAACCTCTTTTGCTATAATTTCAACCAAACAAACGCCTGTGCACTACACATTGATAAACCCCTCTGTATTGCACATTGCTAAAAGTTCAAAAGAAAAACGAAGCAAAACACCCACAGAGCTTATTACCTTTTCTCTCTGTCGTCGATGAATTGCCTGGGGCGATTGCTGGTCATGGAGCGATAATAACTGTAGGTTTCCCCAATCAGCGGCCATCCAGTCGAACCAGTAGGCAGATGGACCTCCGGATTCTTCTCATTATTAGTCCTTTTCTGGCCTCTCTGGGCATTCCACCACCTGTAAAGAAGGTGGAGGAGCGCCACCGCTGCGGTGAACACCACCAACAGTAATGATATTTGGTCTGCCATTGGCGCCTCGTTCGTTAATCCTATCAGTGGATATTGGTTCTGATGCTGGAGAACTTTTACCCCCGGTGGGCTCTTTATGGAGCTCAAGGTCTCCGCGGCTTCTACTGTGTATGGATCCCAAAATTTGTCGTATTTCAGGTAATTTATTTATTATTATTTGCATAAATCTAAAAGTGACTTCATCCTACTTTAACAAAGATTCCAATTTTTATCGCATCCGACGAAATTGGACATATTCTAGAATTCAACTTGTCTTTTATAGGAAAGTTTCATTAAATAAATCAGAAAAATGTCAACTATTTCAAAAGTTGGTCTTACTTGCATTTTCCTACAAGAACTCAAAAATTGGTCTTACCTGCATTTTTCATCAATATTCTTACAACATTCATTAAATTTAAATTTATTTCACTTTAATTTATGTTTATATAGTTCTTAATAATTTATTAAATTTCAATTTTTATAATATTTTTTAATTTATTTATATTAATAATTGTACAAATTTAAAGGTTGATAAACATATTTATAAGAAAAAAAATAATAATTTCTTTTTACATTAATATAATATATATGACTAACTATACTCAATCTAGAACGAAGTCAATTTATTAGACGGAAAAAACTCAACTTTATATGAAACTATTATTTATTAATATGATAAACAAAAATCCAATAATATCAATTATTTTCTTCCTTTTGATTTCAAAAATTTGTCTTACCTACATTACCTATCAACATTCTTACCAAACTCATTAAATTTAAATTTATTGCAATTTAATTTATAGATACATATTTTAGTGATTTATTAAATTTCATTTTTAGATTGCTTTTAATTTAATATTATAGTGTTTAGTTCTAAAATTATATTAGTAGTAGTTTAGTATATTAGTTATAGTGGAACACAAAATCTACAATAAACCATAACTACAAGATGTATTAGAATAGCACTTCATTTCATTAATATCAAATACTAAAATATGCTTTACGCACAGAATGGACATAGGACTAGCTCAGCGATGTAGCTTATCTCTGAGAAGAGATGTGGTGGCTACATGGCCTAGAACAATAGTTACATGAGGCTCAACGGCCTTTATTATTGTTGGAGAAATAATGAAACCGTAAACATAAAAAAACCTAACCCTAGAAGATGAAGTGCCAAAACTGTGGGCCCCGTTTGGGTAAATTGGTACATCAACTTTTCGGGGTCGTAACTTTGGCATACGATTTCTGTTTGACTATCATAATACCTTGTTTCAAAGATCTCAAAGAGTAGGCCGAAAAAAAAAATTAGTAATTTGAGTTGGGACGTTTTCAATCTCTCCATTTTCCCTAAAAACGTCGTTTAGGGCCTCAAAACGGCTTTGGAAGTTCAGGACTCGAAAAACTGCCAAAAATAGTAAATTGTGCTACAATTAAGGAAACCCAAAAACTGAAAGAGACAGTGTTGGGGGTCCAAGTGGAATAGGCAGGTGGCCACCAATATCCACCTGGATCAGGGGAGGAACTTTCCTGCAGGAGGAAGGATTGTCACCACCAGCAAGAAGACGCCACCAATGCTTAAGAAGGAAACTAATATGTAATTCAGGACTGTCTTAGTCTTGATATGTAGTCAGTGCTACAAGAATGGAGGCTGGAAACGAATGGTTGTGGTTTTACAGGCCTCTGAAGGAATTTGGTTTAGTTCTTTGTTGTTGATGTCTGGTATTTCAATTTCTACATTATATGGTAACTTGTTGGGGAAAAAAGGGATGCCTAGAGGGTTAGGGGCAGCCCTTGGCACCTGGGTCATGAACTTCACTCCTAATTTCATTAATACTACGTATCTAGGACCAAGAAAGGGTCAAGGATCCCTTGAGGGCATGTAGTCGCCTAGAAATTATCTGAGCCAGAGAGGAAAGAAAGGGGGGTTTGGGATCCAAACCACTGGCATGTCTGTCTAGTCTGGTTTTGTTTGGTTCTTGGGTGACTTTTCAGCCCAATGGGTTAGGAACGGTGTGTTGGGGCATCACAAAGTTGGAAATCCTGACCTACCAGCCGTAGCTTGGATTTATGATAACCTTTGGAGTAGAGGGGAAATAATGGGGAATTTGGGGACTTGAACCCTGGTGCGACTGTCAATTATGCCTTAGCATGGTTAAATCCGTGGAACCGGAGACACGGCATGATAGAGGGTCGAATGACACACCGAGGGGAGGGAATTTTGTTTATCTTGGGTATGTCCTTTACCAATCTCTCAGCCAATTCAGTAAAAGTCAGGTTACATGGTATTTTCAATATCCATAAGGGTAGGAATGAAGAACCGGGGCCTCTAGACCTCGGCGGGCTTGTCATTTTAGTTAGAACTTGGTCAACCACTTGCATACTTTTTCATGTGCATCCCAAAACTTGCGTGTCCATCAAACTAATTTTCATAGGGCCTAATCCAGGAGGCGAACGGGCTAGTGGTACCAAGGGGAGAACTAGGAGGCAGAGGGATGAAAATCAATTAAATCTGGGCACAGTAAGGATGAAGGAAAGCCGCGAAGGGATTGGGGAGGATTCAGGTTACACCCTTCAAACCCAGAGTCGAGACTCTGTAATCGTGCTTCACTTGGAATGGCTAGATGCCAACATTGACATATGGTTTGGTTTTAATGTTTCTACTTACGTTACTCTTACAGGTATATTTAATTTTCCTCCCCTTCTGACTCCAGGGCTATTGCTCCAGGACAAGGAAAGAAGTCGAGAGTGGTCATGCTAGAAGGAAATTTGATTGAAAGAAAAATGGTGAATGTTGAAGAGGGCCTGGGAAGAAGAGGGGGTCGTTTGGGTCGTTGTGCCTACAAATAGGTAGACAACAAAAAGAAAACACTGGTGGCCTCGACCAGCAAGACCCAGCAAAAGAGGGGTAGGAAAACTAGAGAGGAAAATATGCATAACCTTATGCATGCATACCATGGGGGAACTCCAACACAGTTTAAGGCCATAATTTCAACATGTGAGGAAGACTGTTGAATGCCAAGGCAGTGGAAGAGCTGCTTCCAATAGAGGAATGGGATCTCTTGCTTATTGACCTAGGGCACACCTGAGGTAGGAAAACACTATTCAGATAGACAGTCCAGCTTTATTGGGCAATGAAGAACCTACTGGAAGGGGCCATGACAACAAATAGGAATTCGGAGGAACCAGAACAAACACAGCAAGAGGGGCCAAGCTTAAAGGACATTTAAAGGGAGATTTAGGGTGTATAGGTGCAATAATATCATCAGAATGTCCACTTAGTCCGAATGGAGAAACAGATTCAAAGTCTGCCGCAGAATGAAATGCCTGGGTTGAGTGCTAATGAACTGACTCCCATTGAATCTGTTATCACAAAATCAACCCCTAATAGGCTGCTGATTAGGTAGACCTTGAGTAACTGTTTCAAACCTACTTTTGGTTGAGGCTTAGCCTCCCCAACCTGAGAGGGCTCTCTCACAAGATTAAATATTTTGATAATGAATAAGATGGCTAACTCTACGAAACAAATGAACAAGTGTAAATGATTGAAACACAATTAGAAAATAGTCATTGGGCTTATGGAGTCAAAAATGCTTCAATATGTCAGTAATGTTAGCTTTACATAGAAGTCAGGGCATCTAGAATTCAACACATAGAGAATACATCAGAGACATATAGGACCACACAGTTTATAAATGTATGAAGGAAGTTAGAGCACAATCAGTGATTTCTAAGTAATCACACATTCATACCACTGTAGATAATGAGAAGAGGACAATAAAAGACATTCTGAACATTGAATTCCTTCTGATTCCTGAGAAGTAAAGCCAAATATTGTAATACTTAAAACAGAGTATTACACAAAGCACAATATGAGAGTTTCTCTGAAAATTTCCAACCGCCAACCTGTTTGAAGGCTCGTTCAACTTCATTGTTCTTTAGGATAATATCTAAGCCTTCAGGTTCGTTCCTCAGACACTTGCTTGACCTATGATCTTTCCTTTCTGTAGACCCCTCCATGGAATTCCTGCAAAGTGAAGATTAAAGAAGCTTGCACCATCTTAATATCGAACACTGCCTTACTTGAAATGGATAAGGAAAGTTGCCTTGCTTGATTTTCAAAGAATTCTAATTGAATGCCTATCAATTTTCTCCTCATGCATGAACCCAAACATAATCATGACTGCGAATACTTGGCTCCTTTTTGAAACTTGCAACCTGAGCGTACCAAGACACCTAACGACCCTAATGATGAGAATAAGCGGTTGAATGTGATAGGCAAAGTGTATGGGCTGACAACTGATGATGTAAAAAATAACGGATTTTGATAGATTTGACAGCTAGATGAGATTTGCTACAGATCTGCACAAATCCCCGATTTCGTAGCGCAGCTAGTGCAAATTCTAGGTTTTGCGCTACAAAAACTCCTAGATTGGGTTTTGCGCTACGAAAACTCCTAGACAGTTTCGTAGCGCATAAGAACCTTAAAAAAAAATTGATACATGGAATCTATGTGTGTTGTAGGACCAGTGATGGGCAAGAATGGAGTGTTGACCCTATTTGACCATACCAACAAGACTCTTTTCTAGAACTTAGACACTAAAGAAACCATGGAAAGACTAGACCAAGACTAACACCAATATTTTGGAATAAAACTGATGCTCAGAATTTAGAAGTCATTTCTTAAGTGATAACAGAATCATCAAATGATTGAATGGAGATAAGACAGGAAGTAATGAAATTTTGCTGTTACTACAATGATCTTGTCAGATAACATTTACTTTGATAGTAGAATGATTAAACATATAATAGATACAATAGATTTTTTAACAACGATGGATATTCTAAAACTGTTTAAATTTTGGATGGCATATGATGTTGATCGGTGACCAACATGATTGGTTTACCACATGAAGGTAGAGGCCACCAGACATATTTTTTGTTACATGTCTATATATGATTAATAGAAAAAGAAAGTACAACCAAGCTTACACAAAAAAAATGTTAAACGGTTATGGTAATAGGGTTGACAAGAATTCAAATTTTAGGGTTGGAAGTCAACTACATGACTAAAAAATATTTTACTAACACAAAAGATCACAAATCCTCATTTATAAAATGCAAGTAACTTAATAAATTTAACCACAACTTTCATTAAAAGGTGATGACTAAGAACATTCTTTTTTATTAAATTTGGAATATACATTACTTTTACTAAAAAAAAAAAAAAACTCTAAAATGTGACACCTCTTTCCAATGTAGAAGATATAACACCCTCTTTTGAATATAGATATGTCTTTGAATTTAATCAATACAGAAAAAATGTGGTTAACCAAAACAAAATCATGGATATTAATTACAAAAATGGATAATGTAATTTAATAACATCACCTTATGCAAGTGTAGTAGTTTATTAGTTCTTGTAAATGTCATTCACAAAGATATGAATAAGTACAAAAAGTAATATAAGTGGTTTAAGTAAACTTTAGTGTTTTCCTCCTAAGAGGTCATTGGTACAAATCACAAGGGGGTGGAGTATGTATGTCTTTGCGTACTATAGTAGTCATGTTGTGTGGAAGTGGATCTTTTGTCTCATAAACAAAGGGGTGTCATACACTAATTCAATGTATGACTTGGCTATGACCTAATTATATTATTATTATTTAATTTAACTTTAATAATAACTTGAATTACCTTAAAATTAAATTATTATTATTAAAATACTAGGCAATATAAAGGAAAAATATACATAAAAAAACATAAATGATCAACTAACAAGAAAATGAAGCCAAAATTCTTGAACCATAATTATTATATTCAAATTGCCATAAGTCACAATTTGATGATAGCTTAAACACAATATTAATTAAAAGAAAATATTAATAAATTATTCAAATATTAATTATAATATATAAATAAAATGAGCCATAAGCATGGGAAATCAACATTAAACAAAAATCAAAGGAAGCAAGATTTCCTCAACCTCTAGGTAAACTCCATTTACAAGGATGACTAGATTTTATGGAAAAAAATATAGTACTAGCAATTTCACTTAGAGGTGAAAAAGAATGCCAAAGCAGTGTGAAATCATCGCGAAGAAATCTACCCATATTGGCGGATCACAATTGATGTCTCCGCCATTAATATTTGAAGGGTAGACTAGTTTTATAGGGACAACTCTATCTTGTTCACTGTTGTTTCATAAAATGCAAGTTAGAGGCGTGGCTCTAAACATTTCCTAATTTTCTTGGTTAACCATCATTCTAAATTGTAATTAGGAAACCATCATTAACCATTCTAAATTAACCAACATTAACCATCATTAACCATCATTAACCATCATTCTAAACATCATTCACTCACAGCAAAATTACAATTAAAAATTGAAATAATAGAAATTTAGAACAATTTTGCATAATTTATTGTAAATAATAGGTTTTTAAAAACTAGAAAATTCATTACATCACACATTCATCATAACATTCATCATAGGGAAAATCCTTTTTTTTCAAGATGCTACCTACTACCATGGCTAAATGCCTCATACAATTTGCTAATAGACGACCAAAATCCCCTTTTTCTTCTTCTCCACCATACTTATAATAGATATATTTAAAGCTTGTTCATTACATGAGAACCCAATCCTTTTATCTTTTAATTGAATGATAAGTGTAAATATGAAATTGGGTTTTTCGTGACATTATAAAATAATGTTTATTCCTTTTGTGTAAGAATGATAGGGGACCGGTTTAATGAATGTCATAGATCATTAAGAAATCCTCAATTCTTTTTCGATGGGGCTTCCGGAGGAAATTCATGAGAGGCATGAGCAGGAGGGGTTTTGTATTGCCCCAATGGAGAAATAGAAACGAAATTTACACGGGGATTAGGAATCACATCGAACAATCAAGTTGAGGCCTTAGCCTTCTAGAAAGGACTGAAAATGGCCTCCTCCAGGGGATTCCACCACATAAGTTTGATCGGAGACTCAATGATTATCATTCAAATATGCCTCAAAATTAAAGATCAAAGGGAAGAATATCTGCCCCCTATATTCCTCCGTATAGGGATTCTCTTGAAATTTTTTGAAGTTTTTGACATATATCATGTTAAGAGGGAAAACAATCAAATTGTTGACGAACAAGAAAATAGAGGTGCCAATTTAGAACAAGGGATGGTTATTTTGGATGAAGGGGACCCAATCACATGCCATATTCCATGAGAACAAAAAATCACCATTTAAGGCCTCTTAAGGCATCAAAAGCTCTGGAATTAGTATTTGACAAGCCATTATATGTCCTTATTAAATGTATTGCATGGCAAAGATCACATCGAGTGGTAATATAAACTGCAGGATTGTCATAGGAGGATCACCAGCTGAAAACGACAGGGAATTGAGGCCATGACACTTGACAAGTGGAGTCAGATTGAGATAACATTTAATCTTTGTCTCAAAGGAAGAAGAGACATTACTCTTATCGAGCTGAAGCAGTTAATTGAAAACATGTCTAAGGTTGAAGTGGCAACAGTGGGAATGGAGTTTCAATCCGAGTGTGCTCAGAGACAAGATATTCACAATCAATGTGAAAATATGTTTACAAAAAGAGGAAAGGATCAAATAAAGTATATCAAAAGCCTTCTACAAAATTTGAGAATGCAAGTGATTTGAATTCAGGGTCAAATGGTTTGCAAAATGGCTTCATCCAACACAAATGGTAATGACGCTCTTTCTAAGGAACAAATGACTTCACTCAAGGATGAGATCTTAGTGCTCATAAATAAGCCAGGGGAACAAATTATCCAGGAAGCTCATTCTCATTTTATAGTGGTGTCCAATAATCTTACAGGAATCCAGGAGGATGTAGATCGCATTCAACTTTTAGTGGACAAATATTTGCCAACCAAATTGATTAACCTTAATCTTAAAGTTGACAACATGGAATTCATGGTGGAATCAACCACGGTGGGGATTATGAAGGAATTTTTTGGGCTTGATGATGCATCTTCGTCCAATGATTAGTTCGTCGTGTAAGTGGATGAAACACAAGGAGCGAAAGTGGCGTCCCCCTTTCAGGAGGCCAATGAACAAGCAACATGGAAAGAAAGTCCTTGCGAGGATATGGTGAATAACAGATAGCATTTTCTATAATAATTGTTTATGTAAATGTTTTTTTGTTTTGTAGATATCAGTGGAGTCTTTTGGAGAAGTTATAGGATAAATGCAGTTAGAATCATAGCTTAGAATATGGAGGGTGGCTATAGGATACATCTTGAACAATTTTGGATCAGACTTGAAAGTGTGCAATCTTTGAATATAAAGGTGTTGGCTTGATTCAAGTTTGATTAATGCAAAGCTACCCTTTCCATAAAAAAAATAATGTTTAGGTCACAATAATTGTAAAAATCTCATAAGCCAACAATATTTGAGAAAAATTATTTAATTCCAAACATTAAAAACATAGTCTGAATCACGATTGGGTGACTTAAGGAAATGCATGCCAATCCATATAAAAGAGTGTTGTGTGGAATATAAGTGTACATGGTTAAATTAATTGACATTGTATACAAATATCACATTTTGAATTTTCCAAACTACACTTTAGTTGCATACAATGAATCCACAAATTCAATGCTTTCACTACCATGACCAATTTTACTAAAATGCACACTCAAGCTTCATTACACATTTAAATTTAGCTTTTCAGATTATTTAGTGTCCCTCATGATTTACTTGACCTTCTTATAATAAGTTAGATTTGTGATCCCAATAAGAAAAGTTTGTTGCTACAGAAAAACAAGAAATTGACTCTCTTGTCAAAGATGTGGAAATAAGCATCACACATGACATTTTGTAATGCAAGTAAATCATGTGAAAATGATTTCTTGAGAAAAAAATGGTATCATGTTGGAGATCAATACAAACACAAATCCTTAAATGGTGTTAACATATCCCATGAAAATGTTATAATCCTTCATAAATGACAATTTTCTGTTTCTAATACTTTTGGAAAATTTGAAGATATGCACACTAAAATAAAATTATCCACATTGGGTGATTTTTGATTTATAAAATGAAGGATTACTTGAACCTTATAATCCACTGAAAACACATTAAAGAGAGTTAAAATAAGAGACATATCTAATTAGTTGCAAAAATCAACTTGGTTCATACAAGATCATTGCCTAAATGAAATATTTCTTGCATCACACACAAATTATCTCACTGTAACAATGATTATTTGTACATTTCTAAAAATATTTCTCTTCATTTATATATTATTTCACTGCATCATAAGAATCAATTTGTCAATGCATAAAGTATCCATTTCACCATCATGTAAAGGAAATTCCACTTTGGAATGTACATAAAAACATTAAATCTAGTCTTAAAGCTTCTCCACTATTATTACTAAAGTTCATATGACAACAATTTCTAGAGGTATTTTTGAGAGGGCATCTATCTGCAATATTGCAATAATAGTTATCAAAGCTTAAATCAATTAATACATATGAGTCATTTTTCCACTTATCCCTCCTATTTTTCCATTAATATTAGCTATCTGAGTAACACAATTGTTAGTAGTAATGAGAAATTAATAAAAAAATACAATATATAAATTTAACATCAAATTATGAAATAAACTAAAATTATGTTTTCTATAATTATTATATTCACTAGTTTGGCATTATGCTTATTTATTAGTATTACATCAAAATAAACTAAGTATTTCTTCATTCTCTATTATAAAGGCGCATAGGAAAGCCTTTAGCTAAATAAGGTAATGGAAAATATGAGGGATGTTCATCAGCAAGTGCTTCCCATCTGCAATATACATAATAACAATAATCAATATAATTGTTAATTTTAAAATGCTTTCATAATAATTATATTATCTATGTTTTGAATTAAATGTTTATAAAATATTGTTAATTTATAAAAACACTTTTAGTAATGATGATCTAAAGTTTTAAATATTGTAAAATATATGGAAAGAGGAGAAATAAACCTGAATCTTGTGATAAATATGTGAAGGAAAAGTGCCAATTCAAGCCTAGCAAGATGGGACCCTGGACAAAGCCTAGCTCCCCCTCCAAAAGGTGAAAATAAGTGATTATTCGATACATCCTGAAAATTTATGGATAAGTTTAGTTACGCAATTAATTTACCATATATATTACAATTTAGATTGCATCATAAATATGAACCTACTTGATCCAATTCCCATCTCCATGGATTAAATGTAAGAGCTTCATTGTGGAACTTTTCATCTAGATGGGTTGCAGTCAAAAAAGCATATACCACACATCCTTTTGGAATGAGACAATCTATAAAACACATTGATCAAAATTATGTTAACACCAACAATTTAATACACATGATTAAGTAAAAATATTTAGAAAAAGTATGTAACTGTGAATAAAATCTACTAAATAAAAACTCAACAATACCTTTCACTTTAGTGTCTTCTTTAGTTTCTCTAAACACCCCAGGGGCAAAGTTACCTAGTCGAAGTATTTCATTTATAACCTGTAAAGAATGAAATTGAAATCACAACCTTTATATCCATATTCCATAGTTTGATCATAAAATAAATATTGGTTTTTAATAGTTATTAAAAAAACTTTTCTAATCACTTTAACAAGGCTAATAAATCTCTAATCATATCATTTCTAATAACGTCCTTGTTAAAAATAATTGAGCAGAAAAAAAGGTAATAATTTACATACACATTGAGTGAATTTCATTGATTTATAATCATCTCACTCCAATTTCTTATGACCGCCTTTGGCTTTTAATATAGCATCATGTTCTTCCTATCATATCAACATAAAATATTTCATTACATAATTTTAGAAATCAAAAAATTTAATAAGCATAAAAATTGAAAATGAAAAACTATAAACACTTTCATCCCTTCCAATTCGCTTCACATAATAAATAAAAATTTGATAACAAATAAATTCTATACATATACTTACATTTATTTGATTCAATAAATTTATACTTACTTTCATTTGAGTAAATGCTTTGGGACAAGTTGTGAGAAACTTGATAGCAAATGTCATGGCTCTAGAAGAAGTCTCATGTCCAGCAAAGAGCAAGAATAATATGAAATCACAAATAATTTCATCAGAAATAGAGTCTTCTTCCAAAAGTTTAGTTAACAGATCTTTGTGAACAATATGAGGATGATCTCTTCTCTCTTTTATCATGTTGGAAATCTTTCTTATGAGGAGCTCCCTTGCCTACAACATCATAAAATGAGGTTATTTCAATTCTTCAATTCTTTATTTTATAACTATAATAACAAAGTTAACAACAACATCATAAAATAAAGTTATCTCAATTCTTCAAATCTCTATTTTCATAACTATAAAATTAAAATGAGATTATTTCAAATTTTCAAATTTTTGTTTTCATAATTATAACGGTAAAAACAAAATTAAAATCAATGAACAACATCATAAAGGAGTTATTTCAATTCTTCATATTCCTATTTTGAAAACTATAAAAACAAAGTTATTGTACAGTAAAATGAAGTTTGAATTCATTAAAACCTTATTTTTTTAATAACTATAGAACTTGAGTTATATCAAGGGTATTTTATAAAACTTGAGTTATATTAAGGGTATTTAACAATTTTAATGAGATACCTACCTTGAGTCCCTTTGCATGAGTAGAACCAGGAATTTTGATGGGAATGGCAACCACTGCATTGGTATAATCAACGAATAGCTCGCAAATCTCATTTGTCTCTTTGGAAGGAGATAAATCGAGCAGTTGTTTGGCCATCAAGTTGAGAACCATCTACACCAACAACGAATTAATTAGTAATAGTTCCTTGTATGAATTACAAATAAATTTGAACTTAATTGAATTTAAAGGCATTTATGGAGTTTGGAATGGTTGGGAAGGTAAAAAATTAGGAATTTGGGCATAAAAAATCTCAAAAAATCATGTAGTAGCAGTGTTTGAATCATGTTTTTGATGGTGGAAATGGATTCAGCACCATCAAAAACCTCTGGAGCATACCAAATATTGAAAATTGACAACTATAACTTGGATTTGAAAATTTCCAGCTAAATTTTATCAAATATAACAGGAATTTCCATGATTTTCAAGACAAAAAAGCAGTTTGGTTAGACTACAGCAATTGAATTAAGTTGTAAATTTCAAATGTATTTTATAAATTGATCATACTTCTTTAATAAAATTATCAAATTCCAAAATATTTCAAGATCTTAATTTAAATAAAAATAACACAAATAAAAAAAAGAAAATAAAAAAAAAAAAAAATTCACTTACCTGGTGACATTCATTCTGCAGAGAAATTTCCTTCTTGTCTACCCATCTATCCAACGTGGAGTGAACGAGATTCTGGATTTCCTCCATGAAATCGAATTTCAGCCTCTCAAACCTCAGCAAATTCACAACTATTCCATGGAGCTTCCTCTGCAGATCGCCATGCACAGAGAGCAGCCCGTAATCGCCTATCAAAGCTTTCAGTGCCTTTGGGTAATGAGCTTGAAAAAACCTCCCCTCGTTTTGCAGAACATACTTATTGAACTGGGGATCTGCTGATACAACTGCTTGGCTTCCAAATAAATGAGATACGAAAATGTCCGAATCGTATCTGTTATGTCAATATCCACATGAATGAATTTTATATTAATGCAGAGCCATACGATATAATGGTATCTCCTGGTTCTGATATTCTGATGTCAATATTCATAATTGATTAATTCTGCTGTGAATATCAGTACTCAACTTATCTTCCCAAGACATAAAATTATATGATCTACCAATCTAAATCATTCTTATATTTCAAAAAAATACAGAGTACAACTTATCTTTTCCATAAACAAAAAATTCTATGATTTACCAATCTAAATCATATATTTCAAAATTTTGACAAGGACAAAAAATCCTTTGATTTACCAATCTAAATCATATATTTCAAAAATTTGACAGAGCACACAGTATATTTTGTGGAAAAATTACCCATTACTATATTGGTATATTTTGGTGCTCAATTCGCTTGTAAATTTCAGAAAATCAATTTTGAGCTATTTTCAAAACAAAAAAAATTGTGATTTACAATTCTAAATGATGCTTATATTTCAAGAATTTGACAGAATACAGAGTATTTTAGGGGAGAATATACTTATTATTATATCTGTATATTTTAGTAAGACTATATCTTTATTATGTCAAATTTCTCACTCTAGGGATAGCACAAGACTTGAACGCAAGATCATCTTTATTGTGTCCAATTTCTTACCCTCGGTAGATAGCACAAAATTTGAACCCAAGGTCTCACTCTCCAGGGATAGCACAAGATTTGAATCCAAATTTTTACTCACACAAAGTTTGAACCTAAAACTTATAGTTACTGTTAGGTAAAACTTCATTTCCATGAACATTGCCAATTAAACTACCCAAACAAACATTTCCAAAAATATTTTGAAATCTAAAATAAAATTAATTATTTAAACTGACTTCAGATTCTTCAATTCAATTTAAATGAGATCTATTATTTGAAACCATCCTATTTTGAAATATTATAACCATTTCAACCATGAACTTATTTTTTGTATTATTTCAACCAAACAAACTCTGCACTGCACATTGATCAAATTTTGAAAAAAACCTCTTTTGCTATAATTTCAACCAAACAAACGCCTGTGCACTACACATTGATAAACCCCTCTGTATTGCACATTGCTAAAAGTTCAA
This sequence comes from Pinus taeda, assembly GCA_000404065.3. Taxonomy (NCBI): domain Eukaryota; kingdom Viridiplantae; phylum Streptophyta; class Pinopsida; order Pinales; family Pinaceae; genus Pinus; species Pinus taeda. The sequence goes on from APFE031607190.1 coordinate 123,212, forward strand.
AAGAAAAACGAAGCAAAACACCCACAGAGCTTATTACCTTTTCTCTCTGTCGTCGATGAATTGCCTGGGGCGATTGCTGGTCATGGAGCGATAATAACTGTAGGTTTCCCCAATCAGCGGCCATCCAGTCGAACCAGTAGGCAGATGGACCTCCGGATTCTTCTCATTATTAGTCCTTTTCTGGCCTCTCTGGGCATTCCACCACCTGTAAAGAAGGTGGAGGAGCGCCACCGCTGCGGTGAACACCACCAACAGTAATGATATTTGGTCTGCCATTGGCGCCTCGTTCGTTAATCCTATCAGTGGATATTGGTTCTGATGCTGGAGAACTTTTACCCCCGGTGGGCTCTTTATGGAGCTCAAGGTCTCCGCGGCTTCTACTGTGTATGGATCCCAAAATTTGTCGTATTTCAGGTAATTTATTTATTATTATTTGCATAAATCTAAAAGTGACTTCATCCTACTTTAACAAAGATTCCAATTTTTATCGCATCCGACGAAATTGGACATATTCTAGAATTCAACTTGTCTTTTATAGGAAAGTTTCATTAAATAAATCAGAAAAATGTCAACTATTTCAAAAGTTGGTCTTACTTGCATTTTCCTACAAGAACTCAAAAATTGGTCTTACCTGCATTTTTCATCAATATTCTTACAACATTCATTAAATTTAAATTTATTTCACTTTAATTTATGTTTATATAGTTCTTAATAATTTATTAAATTTCAATTTTTTATTTAATTATTTTTTAATTATTTCTATATTAATAATTTTGTACAAATTAATATGGTTGATAAACATATTTTATAAGAAAAAAAATAATAATTTCTTTTTACATTAATATAATATATATGACTAACTATACTCAATCTAGAACGAAGTCAATTTATTAGACGGAAAAAACTCAACTTTATATGAAACTATTATTTATTAATATGATAAACAAAAATCCAATAATATCAATTATTTTCTTCCTTTTGATTTCAAAAATTTGTCTTACCTACATTACCTATCAACATTCTTACCAAACTCATTAAATTTAAATTTATTGCAATTTAATTTATAGATACATATTTTAGTGATTTATTAAATTTCAATTTTTAACTTGCTTTTTTTATTTAATATTATAGTAGTTTAGTTATTATACATTAATCATTTGATTAGTTAGTTTTGTTATTAGTCTATAGTAGGAACACAAAAAATTACAAATATAACCATAAATACAAAGATGTATTAGAAATAGCACTTCATTTCATTAATATCAAATACTAAAATATGCTTACGAACAGAATGGAAATAAGACTAGCTCAGGCGATGGTAGCTTATCTCTGAGAAGAGATGTGGTGGCTACATGCCTCAGAACTATGTTACAATGAGGCTCAAAGGCCTATTTATTGTTGAGAAATAATGGAAAACCGTAAACATAAAAAAACCTAACCCTAGAAGATGAAGTGCCAAAACTGTGGGCCCCGTTTGGGTAAATTGGTACATCAACTTTTCGGGGTCGTAACTTTGGCATACGATTTCTGTTTGACTATCATAATACCTTGTTTCAAAGATCTCAAAGAGTAGGCCGAAAAAAAAAATTAGTAATTTGAGTTGGGACGTTTTCAATCTCTCCATTTTCCCTAAAAACGTCGTTTAGGGCCTCAAAACGGCTTTGGAAGTTCAGGACTCGAAAAACTGCCAAAAATAGTAAATTGTGCTACAATTAAGGAAACCCAAAAACTGAAAGAGACAGTGTTGGGGGTCCAAGTGGAATAGGCAGGTGGCCACCAATATCCACCTGGATCAGGGGAGGAACTTTCCTGCAGGAGGAAGGATTGTCACCACCAGCAAGAAGACGCCACCAATGCTTAAGAAGGAAACTAATATGTAATTCAGGACTGTCTTAGTCTTGATATGTAGTCAGTGCTACAAGAATGGAGGCTGGAAACGAATGGTTGTGGTTTTACAGGCCTCTGAAGGAATTTGGTTTAGTTCTTTGTTGTTGATGTCTGGTATTTCAATTTCTACATTATATGGTAACTTGTTGGGGAAAAAAGGGATGCCTAGAGGGTTAGGGGCAGCCCTTGGCACCTGGGTCATGAACTTCACTCCTAATTTCATTAATACTACGTATCTAGGACCAAGAAAGGGTCAAGGATCCCTTGAGGGCATGTAGTCGCCTAGAAATTATCTGAGCCAGAGAGGAAAGAAAGGGGGGTTTGGGATCCAAACCACTGGCATGTCTGTCTAGTCTGGTTTTGTTTGGTTCTTGGGTGACTTTTCAGCCCAATGGGTTAGGAACGGTGTGTTGGGGCATCACAAAGTTGGAAATCCTGACCTACCAGCCGTAGCTTGGATTTATGATAACCTTTGGAGTAGAGGGGAAATAATGGGGAATTTGGGGACTTGAACCCTGGTGCGACTGTCAATTATGCCTTAGCATGGTTAAATCCGTGGAACCGGAGACACGGCATGATAGAGGGTCGAATGACACACCGAGGGGAGGGAATTTTGTTTATCTTGGGTATGTCCTTTACCAATCTCTCAGCCAATTCAGTAAAAGTCAGGTTACATGGTATTTTCAATATCCATAAGGGTAGGAATGAAGAACCGGGGCCTCTAGACCTCGGCGGGCTTGTCATTTTAGTTAGAACTTGGTCAACCACTTGCATACTTTTTCATGTGCATCCCAAAACTTGCGTGTCCATCAAACTAATTTTCATAGGGCCTAATCCAGGAGGCGAACGGGCTAGTGGTACCAAGGGGAGAACTAGGAGGCAGAGGGATGAAAATCAATTAAATCTGGGCACAGTAAGGATGAAGGAAAGCCGCGAAGGGATTGGGGAGGATTCAGGTTACACCCTTCAAACCCAGAGTCGAGACTCTGTAATCGTGCTTCACTTGGAATGGCTAGATGCCAACATTGACATATGGTTTGGTTTTAATGTTTCTACTTACGTTACTCTTACAGGTATATTTAATTTTCCTCCCCTTCTGACTCCAGGGCTATTGCTCCAGGACAAGGAAAGAAGTCGAGAGTGGTCATGCTAGAAGGAAATTTGATTGAAAGAAAAATGGTGAATGTTGAAGAGGGCCTGGGAAGAAGAGGGGGTCGTTTGGGTCGTTGTGCCTACAAATAGGTAGACAACAAAAAGAAAACACTGGTGGCCTCGACCAGCAAGACCCAGCAAAAGAGGGGTAGGAAAACTAGAGAGGAAAATATGCATAACCTTATGCATGCATACCATGGGGGAACTCCAACACAGTTTAAGGCCATAATTTCAACATGTGAGGAAGACTGTTGAATGCCAAGGCAGTGGAAGAGCTGCTTCCAATAGAGGAATGGGATCTCTTGCTTATTGACCTAGGGCACACCTGAGGTAGGAAAACACTATTCAGATAGACAGTCCAGCTTTATTGGGCAATGAAGAACCTACTGGAAGGGGCCATGACAACAAATAGGAATTCGGAGGAACCAGAACAAACACAGCAAGAGGGGCCAAGCTTAAAGGACATTTAAAGGGAGATTTAGGGTGTATAGGTGCAATAATATCATCAGAATGTCCACTTAGTCCGAATGGAGAAACAGATTCAAAGTCTGCCGCAGAATGAAATGCCTGGGTTGAGTGCTAATGAACTGACTCCCATTGAATCTGTTATCACAAAATCAACCCCTAATAGGCTGCTGATTAGGTAGACCTTGAGTAACTGTTTCAAACCTACTTTTGGTTGAGGCTTAGCCTCCCCAACCTGAGAGGGCTCTCTCACAAGATTAAATATTTTGATAATGAATAAGATGGCTAACTCTACGAAACAAATGAACAAGTGTAAATGATTGAAACACAATTAGAAAATAGTCATTGGGCTTATGGAGTCAAAAATGCTTCAATATGTCAGTAATGTTAGCTTTACATAGAAGTCAGGGCATCTAGAATTCAACACATAGAGAATACATCAGAGACATATAGGACCACACAGTTTATAAATGTATGAAGGAAGTTAGAGCACAATCAGTGATTTCTAAGTAATCACACATTCATACCACTGTAGATAATGAGAAGAGGACAATAAAAGACATTCTGAACATTGAATTCCTTCTGATTCCTGAGAAGTAAAGCCAAATATTGTAATACTTAAAACAGAGTATTACACAAAGCACAATATGAGAGTTTCTCTGAAAATTTCCAACCGCCAACCTGTTTGAAGGCTCGTTCAACTTCATTGTTCTTTAGGATAATATCTAAGCCTTCAGGTTCGTTCCTCAGACACTTGCTTGACCTATGATCTTTCCTTTCTGTAGACCCCTCCATGGAATTCCTGCAAAGTGAAGATTAAAGAAGCTTGCACCATCTTAATATCGAACACTGCCTTACTTGAAATGGATAAGGAAAGTTGCCTTGCTTGATTTTCAAAGAATTCTAATTGAATGCCTATCAATTTTCTCCTCATGCATGAACCCAAACATAATCATGACTGCGAATACTTGGCTCCTTTTTGAAACTTGCAACCTGAGCGTACCAAGACACCTAACGACCCTAATGATGAGAATAAGCGGTTGAATGTGATAGGCAAAGTGTATGGGCTGACAACTGATGATGTAAAAAATAACGGATTTTGATAGATTTGACAGCTAGATGAGATTTGCTACAGATCTGCACAAATCCCCGATTTCGTAGCGCAGCTAGTGCAAATTCTAGGTTTTGCGCTACAAAAACTCCTAGATTGGGTTTTGCGCTACGAAAACTCCTAGACAGTTTCGTAGCGCATAAGAACCTTAAAAAAAAATTGATACATGGAATCTATGTGTGTTGTAGGACCAGTGATGGGCAAGAATGGAGTGTTGACCCTATTTGACCATACCAACAAGACTCTTTTCTAGAACTTAGACACTAAAGAAACCATGGAAAGACTAGACCAAGACTAACACCAATATTTTGGAATAAAACTGATGCTCAGAATTTAGAAGTCATTTCTTAAGTGATAACAGAATCATCAAATGATTGAATGGAGATAAGACAGGAAGTAATGAAATTTTGCTGTTACTACAATGATCTTGTCAGATAACATTTACTTTGATAGTAGAATGATTAAACATATAATAGATACAATAGATTTTTTAACAACGATGGATATTCTAAAACTGTTTAAATTTTGGATGGCATATGATGTTGATCGGTGACCAACATGATTGGTTTACCACATGAAGGTAGAGGCCACCAGACATATTTTTTGTTACATGTCTATATATGATTAATAGAAAAAGAAAGTACAACCAAGCTTACACAAAAAAAATGTTAAACGGTTATGGTAATAGGGTTGACAAGAATTCAAATTTTAGGGTTGGAAGTCAACTACATGACTAAAAAATATTTTACTAACACAAAAGATCACAAATCCTCATTTATAAAATGCAAGTAACTTAATAAATTTAACCACAACTTTCATTAAAAGGTGATGACTAAGAACATTCTTTTTTATTAAATTTGGAATATACATTACTTTTACTAAAAAAAAAAAAAAACTCTAAAATGTGACACCTCTTTCCAATGTAGAAGATATAACACCCTCTTTTGAATATAGATATGTCTTTGAATTTAATCAATACAGAAAAAATGTGGTTAACCAAAACAAAATCATGGATATTAATTACAAAAATGGATAATGTAATTTAATAACATCACCTTATGCAAGTGTAGTAGTTTATTAGTTCTTGTAAATGTCATTCACAAAGATATGAATAAGTACAAAAAGTAATATAAGTGGTTTAAGTAAACTTTAGTGTTTTCCTCCTAAGAGGTCATTGGTACAAATCACAAGGGGGTGGAGTATGTATGTCTTTGCGTACTATAGTAGTCATGTTGTGTGGAAGTGGATCTTTTGTCTCATAAACAAAGGGGTGTCATACACTAATTCAATGTATGACTTGGCTATGACCTAATTATATTATTATTATTTAATTTAACTTTAATAATAACTTGAATTACCTTAAAATTAAATTATTATTATTAAAATACTAGGCAAAAATATAAAAGAAAAATACATAAAAAAAACATAAATGACTCAAACTAACCAAGAAAGATTGAAGCCAAATTCTTGAACCATAATTATTATTTCAAATTGCCATAAAGTCACAATTTGATGATAGACTTAAACACATATTAATTAAAGCAAAATATTAATAACTTTATTCAAATATTAATTATAATATATAAATAAAATGAGCCATAAGCATGGGAAATCAACATTAAACAAAAATCAAAGGAAGCAAGATTTCCTCAACCTCTAGGTAAACTCCATTTACAAGGATGACTAGATTTTATGGAAAAAAATATAGTACTAGCAATTTCACTTAGAGGTGAAAAAGAATGCCAAAGCAGTGTGAAATCATCGCGAAGAAATCTACCCATATTGGCGGATCACAATTGATGTCTCCGCCATTAATATTTGAAGGGTAGACTAGTTTTATAGGGACAACTCTATCTTGTTCACTGTTGTTTCATAAAATGCAAGTTAGAGGCGTGGCTCTAAACATTTCCTAATTTTCTTGGTTAACCATCATTCTAAATTGTAATTAGGAAACCATCATTAACCATTCTAAATTAACCAACATTAACCATCATTAACCATCATTAACCATCATTCTAAACATCATTCACTCACAGCAAAATTACAATTAAAAATTGAAATAATAGAAATTTAGAACAATTTTGCATAATTTATTGTAAATAATAGGTTTTTAAAAACTAGAAAATTCATTACATCACACATTCATCATAACATTCATCATAGGGAAAATCCTTTTTTTTCAAGATGCTACCTACTACCATGGCTAAATGCCTCATACAATTTGCTAATAGACGACCAAAATCCCCTTTTTCTTCTTCTCCACCATACTTATAATAGATATATTTAAAGCTTGTTCATTACATGAGAACCCAATCCTTTTATCTTTTAATTGAATGATAAGTGTAAATATGAAATTGGGTTTTTCGTGACATTATAAAATAATGTTTATTCCTTTTGTGTAAGAATGATAGGGGACCGGTTTAATGAATGTCATAGATCATTAAGAAATCCTCAATTCTTTTTCGATGGGGCTTCCGGAGGAAATTCATGAGAGGCATGAGCAGGAGGGGTTTTGTATTGCCCCAATGGAGAAATAGAAACGAAATTTACACGGGGATTAGGAATCACATCGAACAATCAAGTTGAGGCCTTAGCCTTCTAGAAAGGACTGAAAATGGCCTCCTCCAGGGGATTCCACCACATAAGTTTGATCGGAGACTCAATGATTATCATTCAAATATGCCTCAAAATTAAAGATCAAAGGGAAGAATATCTGCCCCCTATATTCCTCCGTATAGGGATTCTCTTGAAATTTTTTGAAGTTTTTGACATATATCATGTTAAGAGGGAAAACAATCAAATTGTTGACGAACAAGAAAATAGAGGTGCCAATTTAGAACAAGGGATGGTTATTTTGGATGAAGGGGACCCAATCACATGCCATATTCCATGAGAACAAAAAATCACCATTTAAGGCCTCTTAAGGCATCAAAAGCTCTGGAATTAGTATTTGACAAGCCATTATATGTCCTTATTAAATGTATTGCATGGCAAAGATCACATCGAGTGGTAATATAAACTGCAGGATTGTCATAGGAGGATCACCAGCTGAAAACGACAGGGAATTGAGGCCATGACACTTGACAAGTGGAGTCAGATTGAGATAACATTTAATCTTTGTCTCAAAGGAAGAAGAGACATTACTCTTATCGAGCTGAAGCAGTTAATTGAAAACATGTCTAAGGTTGAAGTGGCAACAGTGGGAATGGAGTTTCAATCCGAGTGTGCTCAGAGACAAGATATTCACAATCAATGTGAAAATATGTTTACAAAAAGAGGAAAGGATCAAATAAAGTATATCAAAAGCCTTCTACAAAATTTGAGAATGCAAGTGATTTGAATTCAGGGTCAAATGGTTTGCAAAATGGCTTCATCCAACACAAATGGTAATGACGCTCTTTCTAAGGAACAAATGACTTCACTCAAGGATGAGATCTTAGTGCTCATAAATAAGCCAGGGGAACAAATTATCCAGGAAGCTCATTCTCATTTTATAGTGGTGTCCAATAATCTTACAGGAATCCAGGAGGATGTAGATCGCATTCAACTTTTAGTGGACAAATATTTGCCAACCAAATTGATTAACCTTAATCTTAAAGTTGACAACATGGAATTCATGGTGGAATCAACCACGGTGGGGATTATGAAGGAATTTTTTGGGCTTGATGATGCATCTTCGTCCAATGATTAGTTCGTCGTGTAAGTGGATGAAACACAAGGAGCGAAAGTGGCGTCCCCCTTTCAGGAGGCCAATGAACAAGCAACATGGAAAGAAAGTCCTTGCGAGGATATGGTGAATAACAGATAGCATTTTCTATAATAATTGTTTATGTAAATGTTTTTTTGTTTTGTAGATATCAGTGGAGTCTTTTGGAGAAGTTATAGGATAAATGCAGTTAGAATCATAGCTTAGAATATGGAGGGTGGCTATAGGATACATCTTGAACAATTTTGGATCAGACTTGAAAGTGTGCAATCTTTGAATATAAAGGTGTTGGCTTGATTCAAGTTTGATTAATGCAAAGCTACCCTTTCCATAAAAAAAATAATGTTTAGGTCACAATAATTGTAAAAATCTCATAAGCCAACAATATTTGAGAAAAATTATTTAATTCCAAACATTAAAAACATAGTCTGAATCACGATTGGGTGACTTAAGGAAATGCATGCCAATCCATATAAAAGAGTGTTGTGTGGAATATAAGTGTACATGGTTAAATTAATTGACATTGTATACAAATATCACATTTTGAATTTTCCAAACTACACTTTAGTTGCATACAATGAATCCACAAATTCAATGCTTTCACTACCATGACCAATTTTACTAAAATGCACACTCAAGCTTCATTACACATTTAAATTTAGCTTTTCAGATTATTTAGTGTCCCTCATGATTTACTTGACCTTCTTATAATAAGTTAGATTTGTGATCCCAATAAGAAAAGTTTGTTGCTACAGAAAAACAAGAAATTGACTCTCTTGTCAAAGATGTGGAAATAAGCATCACACATGACATTTTGTAATGCAAGTAAATCATGTGAAAATGATTTCTTGAGAAAAAAATGGTATCATGTTGGAGATCAATACAAACACAAATCCTTAAATGGTGTTAACATATCCCATGAAAATGTTATAATCCTTCATAAATGACAATTTTCTGTTTCTAATACTTTTGGAAAATTTGAAGATATGCACACTAAAATAAAATTATCCACATTGGGTGATTTTTGATTTATAAAATGAAGGATTACTTGAACCTTATAATCCACTGAAAACACATTAAAGAGAGTTAAAATAAGAGACATATCTAATTAGTTGCAAAAATCAACTTGGTTCATACAAGATCATTGCCTAAATGAAATATTTCTTGCATCACACACAAATTATCTCACTGTAACAATGATTATTTGTACATTTCTAAAAATATTTCTCTTCATTTATATATTATTTCACTGCATCATAAGAATCAATTTGTCAATGCATAAAGTATCCATTTCACCATCATGTAAAGGAAATTCCACTTTGGAATGTACATAAAAACATTAAATCTAGTCTTAAAGCTTCTCCACTATTATTACTAAAGTTCATATGACAACAATTTCTAGAGGTATTTTTGAGAGGGCATCTATCTGCAATATTGCAATAATAGTTATCAAAGCTTAAATCAATTAATACATATGAGTCATTTTTCCACTTATCCCTCCTATTTTTCCATTAATATTAGCTATCTGAGTAACACAATTGTTAGTAGTAATGAGAAATTAATAAAAAAATACAATATATAAATTTAACATCAAATTATGAAATAAACTAAAATTATGTTTTCTATAATTATTATATTCACTAGTTTGGCATTATGCTTATTTATTAGTATTACATCAAAATAAACTAAGTATTTCTTCATTCTCTATTATAAAGGCGCATAGGAAAGCCTTTAGCTAAATAAGGTAATGGAAAATATGAGGGATGTTCATCAGCAAGTGCTTCCCATCTGCAATATACATAATAACAATAATCAATATAATTGTTAATTTTAAAATGCTTTCATAATAATTATATTATCTATGTTTTGAATTAAATGTTTATAAAATATTGTTAATTTATAAAAACACTTTTAGTAATGATGATCTAAAGTTTTAAATATTGTAAAATATATGGAAAGAGGAGAAATAAACCTGAATCTTGTGATAAATATGTGAAGGAAAAGTGCCAATTCAAGCCTAGCAAGATGGGACCCTGGACAAAGCCTAGCTCCCCCTCCAAAAGGTGAAAATAAGTGATTATTCGATACATCCTGAAAATTTATGGATAAGTTTAGTTACGCAATTATTTTACCATATATATTTTCAATTTAGAGTGCATCATAAATATGAACCTACTTGATCCATTTCCCATCTCCATGGATTAAATGTAAGAGCTTCATTGTGGAACTTTTCATCTAAATGGGTTGCAGTCAAAAAAGCAAAGACCACCCATCCTTTTGGAATGAGACAATCTATAAAACACATTGATCAAAATTATGTTAACACCAACAATTTAATACACATGATTAAGTAAAAATATTTAGAAAAAGTATGTAACTGTGAATAAAATCTACTAAATAAAAACTCAACAATACCTTTCACTTTAGTGTCTTCTTTAGTTTCTCTAAACACCCCAGGGGCAAAGTTACCTAGTCGAAGTATTTCATTTATAACCTGTAAAGAATGAAATTGAAATCACAACCTTTATATCCATATTCCATAGTTTGATCATAAAATAAATATTGGTTTTTAATAGTTATTAAAAAAACTTTTCTAATCACTTTAACAAGGCTAATAAATCTCTAATCATATCATTTCTAATAACGTCCTTGTTAAAAATAATTGAGCAGAAAAAAAGGTAATAATTTACATACACATTGAGTGAATTTCATTGATTTATAATCATCTCACTCCAATTTCTTATGACCGCCTTTGGCTTTTAATATAGCATCATGTTCTTCCTATCATATCAACATAAAATATTTCATTACATAATTTTAGAAATCAAAAAATTTAATAAGCATAAAAATTGAAAATGAAAAACTATAAACACTTTCATCCCTTCCAATTCGCTTCACATAATAAATAAAAATTTGATAACAAATAAATTCTATACATATACTTACATTTATTTGATTCAATAAATTTATACTTACTTTCATTTGAGTAAATGCTTTGGGACAAGTTGTGAGAAACTTGATAGCAAATGTCATGGCTCTAGAAGAAGTCTCATGTCCAGCAAAGAGCAAGAATAATATGAAATCACAAATAATTTCATCAGAAATAGAGTCTTCTTCCAAAAGTTTAGTTAACAGATCTTTGTGAACAATATGAGGATGATCTCTTCTCTCTTTTATCATGTTGGAAATCTTTCTTATGAGGAGCTCCCTTGCCTACAACATCATAAAATGAGGTTATTTCAATTCTTCAATTCTTTATTTTATAACTATAATAACAAAGTTAACAACAACATCATAAAATAAAGTTATCTCAATTCTTCAAATCTCTATTTTCATAACTATAAAATTAAAATGAGATTATTTCAAATTTTCAAATTTTTGTTTTCATAATTATAACGGTAAAAACAAAATTAAAATCAATGAACAACATCATAAAGGAGTTATTTCAATTCTTCATATTCCTATTTTGAAAACTATAAAAACAAAGTTATTGTACAGTAAAATGAAGTTTGAATTCATTAAAACCTTATTTTTTTAATAACTATAGAACTTGAGTTATATCAAGGGTATTTTATAAAACTTGAGTTATATTAAGGGTATTTAACAATTTTAATGAGATACCTACCTTGAGTCCCTTTGCATGAGTAGAACCAGGAATTTTGATGGGAATGGCAACCACTGCATTGGTATAATCAACGAATAGCTCGCAAATCTCATTTGTCTCTTTGGAAGGAGATAAATCGAGCAGTTGTTTGGCCATCAAGTTGAGAACCATCTACACCAACAACGAATTAATTAGTAATAGTTCCTTGTATGAATTACAAATAAATTTGAACTTAATTGAATTTAAAGGCATTTATGGAGTTTGGAATGGTTGGGAAGGTAAAAAATTAGGAATTTGGGCATAAAAAATCTCAAAAAATCATGTAGTAGCAGTGTTTGAATCATGTTTTTGATGGTGGAAATGGATTCAGCACCATCAAAAACCTCTGGAGCATACCAAATATTGAAAATTGACAACTATAACTTGGATTTGAAAATTTCCAGCTAAATTTTATCAAATATAACAGGAATTTCCATGATTTTCAAGACAAAAAAGCAGTTTGGTTAGACTACAGCAATTGAATTAAGTTGTAAATTTCAAATGTATTTTATAAATTGATCATACTTCTTTAATAAAATTATCAAATTCCAAAATATTTCAAGATCTTAATTTAAATAAAAATAACACAAATAAAAAAAAGAAAATAAAAAAGAAAAATTCACTTACCTGGTGACATTCATTCTGCAGAGCTATTTCCTTCTTGTCTACCCATCTATCTAGCGTGGAATGAACGAGATTCTGGATTTCCTCCATGAAATCGAATTTCAGCCTCTCAAACCTCAGCAAATTCACAGCTATTCCGTGGAGCTTCCTTTGCAGATCGCCATGCACCGAGAGCAGCCCGTAATCGCCCATCAAAGCTTTCAGTGCCTTTGGGTAATGAGCTTGAAAAAACCTCCCCTCGTTTTGCAGAACATACTTGTTGAACTGGGGATCCGATGATATAACTGCTTGGCTTCCGAATAAATGAGATACGAAAATGTCCGAATCGTATCTGCTATGTCAATATCCACATGAATGAATTTTATATTAATGCAGAGTCATACCATATACCTGGTTTTTATTTTCGGGGATAGCACAAGACTTGAATTTAAGATCATTTTTATTGTGTTTAATTTCTCACCATTAGTAGATAGCACAAAATTTGAACCCAAGTTCTCACCCTCCAGGGATAGCACAAGATTTGAACCCAAATTTTCACTAACACAAAATTTGAACCTAAAAGTTCCTGTTGGATAAAAATTCATTTCCATGACCATTACCAATTAAGCTACCCAAACAAACATTTCCAAAAATATTTTGAAATCTAAAATAAATTAATTATTTGAACTTACTTCAAATTCTTCAATTCAATTTAAATGAGATCTATTATTTGAAACCATCATATTTTGAAATATTATAACCCTATTTTTAATATTATTTCAACCATGAACTTATTTTTTATATTATTTCAACCAAACAAACTCTGCACTCCACATTGATAAATCTCCTCTGTACTGCACATTGATCAAATTTTGAAAAAAACCTCTTTTGCTATAATTTCAACCAAACAAACGCCTGTGCACTACACATTGATAAAACCCCTCTGTATTGCACATTGCTAAAAGTTAAAAAAAAAAAAAAAAGCGAAGCAAAACACCCACAGAGCTTATTACCTTTTCTCTCTGTCGTCGATGAATTGCCTGGGGCGATTGCTGGTCATGGAGCGATAATAACTGTAGGTTTCCCCAATCAGCGGCCATCCAGTCGAACCAGGTGGTAGATGGAGCTCCTGATTCTTCTCATTACTAGTCCTTTTCTGGCCTCTCTGGGCATTCCACCACCTGTAAATAAGGTGGAGGAGCGCCACCGCTGCGGTGAACACCACCAGCAGTAATGATATTTGGTCTGCCATTGGCGCCTCGTTCGTTAATCCTATCAGTGGATATTGGTTCTGATACTGGAGAACTTTTACTCCCGGTGGGCTCTTTATGGAGCTCGATTAATTAATGTGATTGATGGTTAGCTGAAGATCTCGGCGGCTTCTACTGTGTATGGATCCCAAAATTTGTCGTATTTCAGGTAATTTATTTATTATTATTTGCATAATCCAAAAGTTACTTCATCCTATTTTAACAAAGATTCCAAAATTTATCGCATCTGACGAAATTGGACATATTCTAGAATTCAACTTGTCTTACATTTTCTATCCATTTTCTTACCAAACTCAAAAATTTATCTTACCTCTATTAAATTTCAATTTTTATAATATTTTAATTATTTATATTAATAATTTTGTACAAATTAATATGTTGATAAATTATTGATAAACATATTTATAAACACAAAAAATAATAATTTCTTTTTACATTAATATAATATATATGACTAACTATACTCAATCTAGAACGAAGTCAATTTATTAGACGGAAAAAACTCAACTTTATATGAAACTATTATTTATTAATATGATAAACAAAAATCCAATAATATCAATTATTTTCTTCCTTTTGATTTCAAAAATTTGTCTTACCTACATTACCTATCAACATTCTTACCAAACTCATTAAATTTAAATTTATTGCAATTTAATTTATAGATACATATTTTAGTGATT
>APFE031607197.1:11717-29065 GCA_000404065.3 Pinus taeda
AGACAAAGAAGAAGATAAAGGTGCTGAGGACAGATAATGGTGGAGAGTTTTGCAGTAAGGAATTTGAAGAATTCTGTAAGAAGTGTGGTATAGAAAGATAGAAGACTACTCCATATACACCTCAACAAAATGGAGTTGCAGAAAGAATGAATAAGACGTTGATGGAAAGGGCAAGAAGCATGCTCAGTGGTGCTGGGTTAGGACAAGAATTCTGGGGAGAGGTTGTGGATACTGCATGTTACCTAGTCAATAGGTCACCTTCATCAGCATTGGATGATAGGACTCCACAAGAGGTATGGACTGGTAGGAAAGCCTCTCTTTCACATCTCAGGGTATTTAGATGTGATGCATATGTACATGTTCCAAAGGAGAAATGAACCAAGTTGGATAGTAAATCTGAAAAGTGCATCTTTATTGGGTATAAGGATGGTTTAAAGGGTTATAAGCTTTGGAACCCAGTAACAAAGAAGGTAGTGTATAGCCAAGATGTGGTGTTCAGAGAGGTGAAAGATATTATTAAACATGAAGTTAAACCAAAGGAACCTAAGAAGATAGAGTTTGAGCTAAAGGAGGAAGAATCAAACTCTACAGCAAAGGAGGAATCAAAAGATGAAGAGCC
Source organism: Pinus taeda (assembly GCA_000404065.3). NCBI lineage: Eukaryota > Viridiplantae > Streptophyta > Pinopsida > Pinales > Pinaceae > Pinus > Pinus taeda. Next base: position 12,337 of record APFE031607197.1, read on the forward strand.
AAAAACTCCACGTGTAAGAAGATCAGTTCGAGAAAGAAGGCAGCCAGAAAGGTATAGTCCATCTGATTTTTGTTCAAATTTTTCTTTATCCATTACTGATGACGATCCCATAACTGTGAAGGAAGCGGTAGATTCAGAGGATGGAAAACTCTGGAAAGAGGCCATGGTTGATGAAATGGCATCTTTGCACAAAAATGAGGCTTGGGATCTAGTGGAGTTGCCGGCTGGAAGGAAACACATTGGAAGCAAATGGGTGTTAAAGAAGAAGACAAATACAGAAGGAGAGGTGGAGAAATACAAAGCTCGGTTGGTAGCAAAAGGTTATTCCCAGGTGTCGGGGATTAATTTTGTTGATACTTTTTCTCCTATTTCCAAGGTAACTTCTATTAGATTAATTTTATCTGTTGTTATAGCTTTTGACTTTGAGGTAGAAGATGGATGTGAAGACAAAATTTCTTCACGGGGATCTAGAAGAGGAGATCTACAAGAAGCAACCTGAAGGCTTTGCGGTGAAGGGTAAGAAAGAATTGGTATGCAAGTTAAAGAAGTCTCTGTATGGGTTAAAATAATCACCAAGGATGTGGTATAAAAAATTTGATACATTTATACAGGGACTTGGCTTCACCAGAAGCAAAGTAGATCATTGTGTGTATTTTAAATTAATTGGTGACCATGTTATTTATTTGGTCTTGTACATGGATGCTATGTTGTTGGTTGAAAATGAAAAAGAAATTATCTAGGATTTGAAGACCCAACTGTCCTCCAAATTCGACATGAAAGATCTTGGTGCTGCAAACTATATTTTGCGCATGGAAATTAAGAGAGATCGGGAAAAGAGGAAGCTCTGGTTAAACCAAAGGAAGTATGTCGAGACAATACTGCAGAGGTTTAATATGCAGGATAGTAAACCGGTGAAGGGTCCTATTCCTGTTGGTGTAAAGTTAGTTGCTGAATAGTGTCCCAAGACACAAGAAGAAGAAGAGGATATGTCTCGTGTTCCATATGCAAGTGCAGTTAGTAGCCTGATGTATGCAATGATTTGTACTAGACCAGACATTGCACATGCAGTGGGAGCATTGAGCAAGTTTATGTCAAAACCAGGGAAGGAGCATTGGACAGTAGTGAAGCGGGTTTTTAGGTATTTGCGTGGCACTAGTAATTATGGTTTGTGCTACCAAGGAAGATTAGGATTGGACAAAGTTTTGGATATATATGGCTTTGTTGATGTAGATTGGGCCGGAGATTTGGATCAGATAAGATCTACAAGTGGGTATGTGTTTAACTTATTTGGAGGTGCAGTCAGTTGGACGAGTAAGAAACAATCTATAGTGGCACTATCAACTACAGAGGCAGAATACATGGCAACCACTCATGCAAGCACGTTAGCAGTTTGGTTGCAGAGATTATGCTCAAGTATAGGGTTAGTATAGGGAGCTATAAGGATAGACTGTGATAGCCAAAGTGCAATTTTCTTGGCAAAGAACCCTGCTTATCATTCAAAGACAAAGCACATTGATGTTCAGTATCACTTTATGAGGGATATGATAGAAGACAAAAAGGTGTTGCTGGTAAAGGTGGACACTTTGAAAAATACTGTAGATGCATTGAAAAAATCTGTGAGCTCTGAGAAGTTCTCCTAGTGTAGAGAAACAATGGGAATTTCAGTGCTGGAAAAATGACTAAGCTCTCATGTGGCCGCCCATGGAAAGAAAACAACAAGTGGGAGAATGTTGGGCTGTGTTATATTCTTTCCATGTAGTTAACATGGGGTTTGAGGGGCACCCATAACCCCACTTTATGGGGTATAGGGTAGCGCCCTGTAAAATTTTGATTTTGGACCATATGTTAGGTTGGTCAGACCCACCTATGGTTTTGTGCATGATTTTTGCACATGTTTTCTGGATGCGATGGTTTCTCAGTCCATGGTATTGGATGTGATGGTTTTCGGTCCATGGTATTGGATTCTTCGTCATGTATAAATATGTATTATAACATTGAAGGGAACATAATGAAAATTAAAGCTGGTAGTCTCGGTTTTGTGATCCAGTGGGAAAATCTCTGTTTATATGTGTTTTATGTGTTGTTCTCTCGCATTGTTTATTTTTCTTTGTTTTAGAATTCGTATGCAGGTAATTTCTATACGACTTTGAAACCTACATTGGGTCTATTGGGGGAGTCGTAAAGGGTTTGGAAGAGCCCCATGCCTGGGGGATTACAAGGGGGCAACAAACCCCCCTTGTCGAGGGTTTCATCCAAAAAACAAATTATGCAAGCCTGAGGATGGTTGGGTGGACGAAGGATGATAGTGGAGCCAATGATGGGAGCAGACCTAAGGATGGTGTGTGGACCCACCCATGGTTTTATGCATGGTTTTGGATATAATGGTTTTACTCATGATATTTTGTAGATCTGGTCAAGGGAACTATGATTATGTTATAATCCATGATTAATGGATTAGGGGTTTATGAATGATTTGAAAAATATATAATGTATTTTAACATTGAAAGGAATATAATGAAAAATCAATATGGTTTTCCCATTTTTGGGTTCTAGGAGAAAAATCTTTGTGTGTATTTTATTTTCTCACCATTGTATATTTTTCTTTCTTTAAGAATTCATTTGTAGGTAGTTTTTGTACAAGGGTTAAAAAATTCAATTCCTTTTTCTTTCATAGATTCAAAGGCCATATTTCCCTTGTTAATGAGGAACTTTGACTAATGAGAACTTTATTTGGAAAGAACCATGACCACAAGAACAATGGCATTGCAACTTTGACTGTGAATGGAAATATGAAATTTCTTCATCAGTCATATTTCTAGGGAATAATTCCTTTGTCACCTAGGGACCTTGGCTCATAGGAAGTATGACCAATGTTTATTAGTCTTATTTATAGGGAATTTATCAATGATGAACTTTGATAAACGAACTATTATGACCGTTGACCTATAATCATCTTATCCATTCATTGATCAAATTTCTTACCAATTAGAGTCACTACAGTAAAATTTCCCATTGGATATAGTTACTATGGGTTACAGTTCCTATTGGCTAGAGTTCTTAAAATCATATTTCTTGTTAAATTGACTCCAAAGTCTATTTTTTCAATGTATCCATTATTTAATAAAATCTTTTTGAGACGGTTAATTTCATGTTCTAGTTATTCCTTATCTAAAAGAATGATAGCTCGAATTGTTAGAGTATTTATTAATTTAACCATTGTTGGATTGTCAATCAAGAACTCTAAGAACTATGACCATAATAAATATGATGAAGGAATGTTTACAAGTAATGGAACTATGACCTTCACTTGTTGATCATAGTTGTAGGGAATAATACATATCAATCGAAGTTTTTGAGATCATAGTTGGACGGTGACAGAGTTGGAGGGTGGAGAGAGGGAGAAAGAGAAAGAGAGAGTGATGGGGGGAGGGAGAGAGAGGGAGGTGAGAGAGAGGGAAAGAGAGGGAAGTGAGAGAGTGGGAAAGAGAGGAAGGGAGAGAGAGAGGAGAGAGGGAGGTGAGAGTGAGAGGGAGAGAAAGGGAGAGAGAGGAATAAAGATAGAGATGGGGGGATAGAGAGGGATAAGGAGAGAGGGAGATACATACATAAGGAGTTGGAGGGGGGAGAGTGGGAGGAAAGAACAAAGACATAGAGAGATAGAGGTGTAGTGAGAGTGAGGGAGAGAGGAGAGGAGGTAAGAGAGAGAAGAGAAGAGGAGAGATAGGGAGAGAAGGAGAAGAGAGAGATAGGGAGACACGTAGATGGAAGGGACAGAGAGAGAAGGAGAGAGGGAGGGAGATATTGGCAAATTTGGAGGGAAGAGAGAGGGAAGGAGATAATGACAAATTTGGAGGGAAAAGAGAGGGAGAGAGTGATGGGGGGGGAAGACAGAGGGAGGTGGGAGAGAAAGGGGGAGAGAGATAGGAATAAATTGAGAGTAGGAGAGGGAGAGAGAGTGAGAGAGTGAGTTGGATGGGGGGAGAGGGAGGAAAGAAGAAATGCATAGAGGGAGAAAGGTGGAGATAGAGAGGGAGTGACAAGGGAGATATGGAGAGAGAGTGAGGGAGAGAGGAGAGCAGGAGGGAAGAGAGGGAGGAGAGGGAGAGGGAGAGAAGGGGAAGAGAGAGGGAAAGGAAGAGGGAGAGAGAAAGATAGATAGATATGAAGAGAGAGTGTGTATATTTGGGGGGTGAGATAGAGAGAGGCAATAAAAAAGAGACACATAGATACCAATATAGATAATATATAACTAGCATAGATCCATCTTAACCTTGGATCTATAAAGCACCAAGAGGGATCAAATATCTCAAGGTGAGAACCTTTCCTCAAGTTTTATACTCAAAAAATAGGTTTGCACCTCGAGAGATTTGATCCCTCTTGACACTTGATAGATCGGGATTAAGATGGATTTAGGATGGTTTATCTAAAAAATGTTCGTAATTTTATTAATAAAAACAGACTTACTATATAAAAGAAAAATGAATTTAGAAGATATTTATGTCTAACATCTAACATCTAACCCCTACATATCCACTGATTAAATAAAATATTGAAACAAAATTAAAAGAGGAGAAAAAATTACTTATAACTAATATAATTTTGTATGAGATTTATTTTATTTCTATTTTTATTTAATTTGTAATGCCTTTATATGATATTTTTTAAAGATATAATTTAGTGCAATGGTTAAGAAACAACATTTTAAAGTTAGAGAATTTCACATTCCACAATTTGGAAGAATGATTAAAATGAATTCAAACATTCTATAACAAGTTCAAAAAAATAAGACATGTAACAAATTAATATATAAGAAGTTAATATTTTCATATGAAATTTTTGGGAAATACTTTTACATTTATCTTTATTGTGATTTTATTTTTGTATAACTAATAATTTTACTATTGTGGACTAAGTTACAATGAGGATAATTTGGTTATTGATTAATTTGTATAACCATTCAAAAATCAAAAGTAAGTTGAAATTATATAACTTCATGAATATGAGTAACTTTACGTGAATATAAAGGTTTATTATTACATTTTAGATATAATGAGGTTTATATAGTTAATTAAGGGAGGATAAAGGAATTTGGAACCTTACTTAGTGCTACAAGGGCAAGGGAATATAGATATGACCATTAAATAGTTGTAATGTATGGGAAAATAAATTTTAATAATTATATTATGAACTAATTGTATTTTATACTTGTCCGCATATTAGAATATGTTTATACTATTAATGAAAGTAACAACCTAGCGATCATGGCATAGTTTGAAAATGCAATTCGAGTTGATATGAATAATGGGTTCAAATACAAAATGAATTCAAGATAATTGTTGAGCCTACTCCTAATTAATGATTATTGGATTGTATTTCTTTGAGGATGTTTCATTTTGAACATGGGAATAATGGAAATAAAAGCCTAACCATGGACATTAAGAAAATAACATCAAAGATAAAGTAACATACAATCAACTAATATGTTAAACCGACCATCGTAACATGAGGTAATAAAGAAGACACTAGTCGTTCAGGCAAGATGTGGAGATAATCAGTAAATTGTTGTGGTTAGATATGATAAAATATTGAAATTTTTAATGTAAATGTTAATTCCTTTTAGATCTTGGATTCTTTATTTATTGTTTGTATGCTTAAATATAAATTAGCTGAAATGCAAGCAATATAAACTGAAAATACATATAGACACTAACCAAAATAGGCACAATTTTTCCTTGGGAAACCCTTATGGGAGAAACCTAGCTAGAAGGTGAGGTTTCTTTGATATCTATTCTCTAGTATGGAAAGATTTGTAGATACAAAGAAATAGGTACTCTCTATAGAGTTTCATAAGACCTATGCCCTGTAAAGTTGCTACAAAATCTTAATCCCCTTTTTCTTTCTCTCTGACATCCCACTCCTAATTGATTTTCTCAAATATGGAAGAAAATATAATACCATGAAATGGAACCCCTACTCCTCTTAGGGGCCTAGTATTTAACATAACCCAATATCTAATTATATGAAAGGTTTGACTCCCTCGACCCTCAATTAGAGTTATAATTTTGGACCTTCTAGAGTCTTTTTGAAATTCCATACATGGCTATCCCAATATGCTTGAGTAACAGGGATTAACATGACATCGACTTGTACCATGGCAGTAAATATGGTAGATCAACTTGTGAGAGGCATAAATTTTGTATACAAACTTTGAGTACCGAATGGTCTCACACAAGCGATAATTTTTTTACCCCAAAAAAATTTTTTTAATGCCTCAAAATGGTTATGGAATATTTCAAACCCATTTTTCCAAATTGGGACCCATCAATAAAAAAGACCCTACAAGCTCATTCATGTAACTATTTCACTCTGAAAGCATTGAGATAGATAAAGAACAATATAATAATTCAATATGAATCGAGAGAAATTATAGATGAGAAATAGTATCACAATTCCCTAAATTACATACGAATGAAGTCAAAATTGGAAGAAACTTACCCCTCAAAGAATACAAAACCTATGAGAAGATAGAAAAATAAGTATAAAGAAATGGGGGTTTTAAGAAATGAACGATGATAACCTATTGTAGTGGTCATAACCATGATCAATCTAGAATGATGATATGAACATAAAAGAGTAATAAATGGATGCATAAAGTTAAATATGTGAAAGCTTCTCAAACAAGTGTAAGAAATCAACCAGAACATTATGGAGGCTTTTGTAATTAGGGAATAGTCATGATGAAATAACTTATCACTCTACTCGTATATTGTAAATAAGTGTGTGGCAAGAGGTTGTGTAATCACATATGTGTGGCAATGACTTCATATGTGGGAAAACAAATAAACTATGTAGACTAATGAGAAAACACCTAGCATGAAGTGTATGAAGGAATGTTGTGAGAAATTCTATAATGAGACCTTGAGAAGGATTATGCATAATTAAAAAAACTAATGATAATCAACTAAGGGAACTTGCACAAGAATGATGACCCCAGAAATGCAAATGGGGCTATCATGAGGAACACATACCCACAAGAACGTGTACATGTCCTTAGGAATGCACACGTGGCCCTAGTTGTCCAGGATCTGCAAGGCCCAAACTATGCTACCTACTTAGCATGGCTCAAAAGTGTATGTGTGTTATTAAGAAATATCATTATGCAATTTGAAAATGTTAACGTTATGCACTATAAAACCCTAGCTTTGTGGAATTTGAAAACCCTATCAATGTGGAATGTGGAAACTCCAATATAGTGAGTTCAAATTTGAGTGCACAATTAGACAATGTATGTAAATAAACCATATTTACCTTGCATCACAAGTTGGTGACATTTGTCAATGTATATTGAAGTGAAATTTGAAGACCTTAATTTTGTGCAATTTGAAAACCCTACTTTTATGGAATTTGAGAACGCTAGCATTGTAGAATTTGATGGAATGGAACCGTATAGATGTAATTGTTGTCTATACCATTATGACTAATTTATTCCCAACACTCTATATCTCTCTATTTCCATTTACACATTTTCTACTCTCTCTCTCTCTCTATTTTTATTTCCCTCCCTCTCTCATTTTCCAGCAAGCACTTCATCGACTCTCGTTGAAGAAATTTTATGAGATTTCTTATCATTGGAATCTCTAACCATAGAAAATATGACCCATGATAAATATGACCATAATAACTACGTCATACAATAATTATGAACTTGAGAACTTTAACCCTTACGAACTATGACACATAATAACTATGACCTCGAGAAGTTTGACCCACATGAATTATGACCTTAGGAATCATTCCTTTGTTGTTCATACTTCCCTTGTCAATTAGGAACTTTATTTATTTTTCAAGAATAACGACCACAAGAATTATGATGTGGGAGCTTTGATAATGAAATTAATCTAGGACCTTTTTTCTAGTCATAGTTCTAGGGAATAATTCCTTTGTTAATTAGGAACCTTGACTCACAATAACTATAATCAATGTTTATTAGTCATAGCTATAGGAAATTTCTTGGTCAGATAACTATTATGACCAACCACCTATAATCATCTTAGTAATTCATTGATCAAAGTTCTTGCCATATAAAGTAATTGTGGTAATAGTTCTCATTGGTTAGATTTACTATGGGTTATAGTTGCCATTGGATAGAGTTATAAAGATCATAGCTTTTCTTGAATTGATTCCAAAATATATCTTTTCAATGTATCCATTATTTAATGATGAGAAGTGGGAGAAATGTATCCATTATTTAATAGTGAGCAGCGAGAGAATGATGAGAATTATCCACTAGGATGAAGAGACCTTAAGATTATGTTATCCAGATGTATGCATGTATAATATTGATAATATTGGCACTTTTATAGCATCCTCTTCCTCCCATATTTTGGTCATCCATTTTCTGTCAACCCGTTCGTTTGAAGTAATGTTTGTTAGGATCACTACTACATTCCAAATGGTTGAGTAACTGATATGGTGAGTTAACAAGGTAGTTTAAATATTAAATGTGATGGGGTGGTTTTTTTTAGTTTTAAATTTAAATTCAAAATCTTAAAGTTTCAGTATACAACCTCTCATTTGTCTCGGAGACTATTTCAGAAGCACTTTGTTTAGTTCAAATCGATGTAGGGAGATGGAAGAAAGTAGAGCCAAGACATAAGCAAGAGGCTCCATAAAGGACATTTCATTGTAGTATATGTTTTGTGACTTTTTCATTGTTGGAAGCAGTCTTAAAATAATATCTTGAACATTCTATGGTCTCTGCCTTTTCTATTCATGATCTTCTCTAACAACAATTTTACATGGGGTATTTCAGACAATGAGTCTTTCATTGGCAGTTTGGACTAATATTTGAGTAATTTCTAGTTATCAATCTTAGATATGAAGCGACCTCAAGCTTGGATAACTAGTTATGCAATCTAATTACTTGTTTTCTCATTCCTTTCCAAATTCTAGCAAATAAGTGTATTCAAATATTCCACATTACAATTAGTAGCTCGATTGTTGAGTTAATGCTTCCAGAAAGCATCCATTTGAAGTAAATTAAGCAAACTCATAGAACTATAATGACGAAATTTTCTAATAAACAAAGCCAAATGTTTGTGGCAGAATTGCACATGAGCCAAATGGAATCTTTGTGTACACAACTAGAATTTCCATTGTTGCCACACCACTATTTATATGGATAGATGCTTCATCAATTCCTTTAGGACACCATCCTCTGATAAGGGAAAGGATGTGCGCATCTAAGAGGCCTTCAATGAGAAACCAACATTGCAATTCAAAGTAGACGAAATCTACATCTTATCATATGGGTCATTAGTATAATATAATCTATGGAATACATCTCCATGACTAGGACCTCACACATGGAGACATATAGAATAGTAAGTAAAAACCAAAAAGAAAATCTTATATCTTTATTAAATACTTAATTGATAAGTTATATTTATTTTGTAACACATTTATTAGATTATTTAAATTTATATGTTTTTTTGTTACTTTCTTAACTATTTTACTTCTAACCCTATGTTTTCAACAAGAAAGTGTGTTGGTATCTAACATTTTTACTAATATAAATTACTATAAAGGTTTTTACAAATTTTAAACCCATCAATTAAAGCGATTATAGTTCACCATTTTTTTAAACAATGTGACAGACATGATTTAATACTTCACTATTTTAAATACCAGTCAAGGTGAAAAGATTGTAATTACAAGAGAAGAGCTTTCCATTCCATCACCACATAGAACCTTACCATAAAACAATGTATTAACAATTTTTTTGATGTTTCCTTGAATTTATGCCTTCTTACTGAAGTCAAACTAGCAAAAATAATTTGAGTACTATAGAATGACTTAGCATATTACAATTAAAAATCCATAAATATTTTACCCTCTTTTAATAGTTGAAATGTTTTTCCATTTATCTTATTTATTGAAAAAAATTGTCTAATATATTCTTATGAATAAGCATATTGTGAGGCTAAACAAATCCTTCTAAAAAAAATTAATTTCAAAGGACGATTTCAAAATAATACATTTTACAGCCTATTCTTACAATCATGTAAGTGAGAACTTTTGCATTTGGGAATCCTCTAACTTAAGTCTACACTGCTATTATTATTAGCCATTAAGTTAGTTTTGGTAGTAAATAAATAAATATTTTATTGCGATTAAGTTAGTTTTGGTAGTAAATGAATAATTTTTTTATTGCTCGTTTTATTTGTCAAATTTTTTGCTTTGAAGCTCTAGAATCATTGAGATTATAACATCCAAAATATTAAAGTAATTCCTCCCTAGGAAAACAAAAATTAACACAAAATTTGAACTAACAAATTAAAAAAAATGTTATCAACTAATTTATATCTAAAGACTTGTAAATTTATAATTAAATTTGTTTTTATAACCCCATGTAGATGGATGTTTTTATTATCAAAATATTGTTTTTAACAACCTAATTCAGAAGCCCTAAAACTAACAACCTAATTGAGAAAGCCCTACAACCAACATACAAATAAGAATACGATGTAAATCTCTACAACATCATCAAATCGAATCTTAGTGTCCAGTGATCTCGATCTTGAGAGTGATTTAGTAAATTTCCCATCCATTGTGAATAATTTACACATTTTTACTGCGTTGGAGAATTCACCAATGCCTTGTTTGTATTCAAGATTAGCTTCTATTTTTTGGATTATAGTATTTAACGATTCAAAAACCAACCTAGACTGATTTTTCTGAGAATTAAAGCAAATTTTATTAATTAAATGTAATATGCTCATACAAGACAAATCAATTTATCTGAAACAACACCTTCAAACTCAGAAGTTCGAGAACAATTCTTTCATTGATAGTTAATAAAATGATACAATGATAAGTAAATGCATCCAAAGTAAATCTCTTCCTAGCAAAAGCATGGTTGGACTTGCACATCATTAAAGTTTTATATTTGAAATTCAATCGAGCAGCCTTAATTTGGTACTCTGCTGGAATTAGTTGAATGGACCCTGAGAATATTTTTTGTTCGGTTACATCGGCCTCACCAAAGAGATATCCTGGGATATAATAACTGGTTACAGGATTCGATATCCAAAACCTTTTTAATAACCTGCCGTAGACGTATCAACAGCTTGTTTTGGTTTCGCTCGAATTAATCCTCTACTTTCTGCCTTTTTGGCTCTGCTAGAACTAATCCTCTACTTTCTACATCCAACTCTACTGAAATTGTATCCTAGCCTGCACGGAAACATCAATTAAAAACGAACAAAATCAAGTAAAATACTTTTTATTTCCGATATAAACTTTGATTTTGAAAGTGTGGAGATCACAATATGGTGTTGGAGATTTTCGCAGCCTTGTGAAGGGAGCTTACATAACCTGAATGCCTAGATTTGATATGAAATCATATCCATGCCCCTCAACTCAAGAAATTGCTCCAGCAACAGCAGATGAGGAAGAGATATGGCCATGAGAAGCCTCTTGTTCATGTCCATTATGGAGTTGCCTTGGATGTTGTTGCCGTGGGGGACAGTGCCGAAATCAATGCGTCAGAGGTTCACAATGAAGCAGACAACCATCTCTTCCCTAATCAATAATCTGTTGTAGAAACTCCGCGCTCAATATTTCAATTTGAAATCCCAGGCCGGAACGCATTTGAATTTTGAAATCTTTTGGTGTGGAGGCATGGATTAAATTTGACGCTAGTATGTCCGTTTTTTTGCGTTTTTACACGTTAAATACTATTGGTTTGCAAATCTGCATGTCATTGCTCACTCGTTAATAATATTTGAAGAAGTCATATTGACTGGTATATTTAAAATTGAAAAGTTTTAATTGCTTTATATGTATATTATTATATATATATACACTACATGCCACAGTGACAACACTCCGGAGTCCGCACTACGCTCGCCCTGAGGCATCATGCATAGGTTAGCAAAGCAACTACTCCGAAAATGAAAAGACACAGGGAAGCCAATTTCTGAACAAACACAGAGTACTAAGTAGTGTAGAGCAAGTAATCATGTAATGGACCTCAACTGAGAAAAGGTCCCATTGACCAACAAAATTCCAAATAAATGTATTGTTTTGAGAAATTTTATGTACCACTCAATATAACATCCCACTTTCCTCCACTAATTTTCCTCTTTCCTTAACTAACGCAGCCCTCAACTGAGAAAAGGTCCCATTCACCAACAAAATTCCAAATAAATGTATTGAAAAGGTCCCATTGACCAACAAAATTCCAAATAAATGTATTGTTTTGAGAAATTTTATGTAGCACTCAATATAACATACCACTTTCCTCCCCTAATTTTCCTCTTTGCTTAACTCACGCAGTCGCTATCTATGCCATATGGAAATGTAACCACCCAATGTTAGACTACACTCTATAAAACCGTTGTAGATCATTAATTGTGTATGGCAGATAAATTTTGTAAAAGGGCATAAAAATGAATCAAAGTTCTATATTTGAGTAGTTGAGTAGTTGGTATGGTGGATTGGTTACCACTTTGTAACTCTATTGGTAGATTAAACAATGTTTAGCATGAGTATTGAAATGTACCAAAAATATATATAAGTGAAAATGGAGAATAATTTTGTTTTTTCAATTATGGAAATTAAAAATTCAATTTATATTTCTAATAAAATGAAAATTTGAAATAAATTTATTATTTTGTATTTATATTAAAATACTAAGTTTTTCTACTCCATAATAATAAGATTTATTGAGGCGCTAAAGTTGTCATGATGAGAAGATTACATGGTTAACATCGGAGGACTACGCAATAAATTTCAAAGTTAAGTGTAAATGTCATCTCGATTTTTTATGCACTATGAATTAACTGTCATCTTGACTTTCTATGCCCTATGAATTAATTGGATTGGTAATTCATAACCTCCCACCTAAGTTGCCACTTATCAGCATGTTGACACTTAATCCTTGTGATTGGGTAAATATATGTGAATAAATAAATGAGAAATATGAACAATAATCGGGAGATGAACTGAACAGTGTCTCACTCATGTATATAATAGACCTACCTGATCTAATAGAAAACACGAATCAATTTTTGCTTTGTGGAGTTACTGCCTGGCCTGAGATGATATGAGAGCCAACTCCTTTTTTTAGCCTTTATGTCTTTGTAACTCCCTAGTCTGCTCCTCTGCTCTCCATATAATTCAGTGATTGAGTGCCTGTACACCTGTTTGACATTGTCTGCATTCTATTGGCCATATTCCTTTACCTACTCTCTCTGTCCATAAACGTTTCATAATTTTTTAGAACTTTCCTTCACCACCACTTCCACCATGAACGACTGAGAAAGCAAAGACCTGGTGCCATTCAGGGTTTGATTTCTTCTCAATTGCTTCATGGTACCCTTATAGTCACAGAGGCGAGCAGATCTTTGGCCTTCTCAACCTTTACATACAGATACTGCATCTGCTCCACAAGATTGTAGGTGCTTGTTGAGTGCTCGCTAGCCTTACATTTACGCTGCCCATATTACATTTACGTTTTGCTGCCACACACTGTTTGCCGAATCTTAGTTCTGAATGTTGTCACATACATTTGAACATTGTCTATCAGGCACATACATTTGAATGTTGTCTATCAGTCACATACATTTGAACACTGTCTATCAGTTGCATATAGTTGAACGTTGATTTACGCTGCTCCCTCCTGACGCAAAGCGTTTTTTCCCCTTTCTACGACAAGATCACGTTGCATTTCATATGTAGCAACTACACGAATATGGTCAAGATGTACCACTGAGTCATTTGGAGCACTAATCTCTATTTTTTTGAAGCAATTTTCATTGGAAGCAGTCGTTATAAGTAGATCAGTCATGTTTTGGCAACGAGGTATCAAGCTATTATTTTAGTTGAGGGTTTTGTTATCTGTTTTGGTGTGGGTTTTAGAGCTGTGTTACAAAGTTTTGTACCTTGTTCTAATATTCCTTAAAATAGTTTATCGCTGGCCTGTTCTAATATTCCTTCAAATAGTTGAATGCTAGCCTGTTCTAATAGTTGAAAGCAACACCAAGGGCCAATTCTGACAGTGATTCTCAAATCTGCATTTTTGAAGTTGCTTATTTCTTGGGCTCATTTGCGCCTCCCGGGGCATTTGTTTTGCTGGAGTGTGCATTGTTAGAAATCGTTTGTGTATTTAAATGATGTCACATATAGTTAAATGCTGGACGCAGATACATTTAAACGCTGCCACATGGTAATTGAGTTGTTTATATAAAGGGGATGTATGCCATATACATATATAATGGTGGATTTATATGAAATATATATGAGATTTATATGAGGTGGATTTATGTAATGATGGATTTATATGGGTCACATGGTGGATTTGAAATCTTTTGAGAATGCACTTTTGAGTACAATTTTACTGTCTATTGGCAGAAGTATTTTTCTACCAGCGAAAGTAATTTTTTTTTACAGAATGCATTCAATCATATCCATGGTGGGAATAGTTCTCACTGGCAAGGAGAACTATCTTGAATGGTCTCGGATGATAAAACACACCCTCATTTTCAATGAGTTGTGGAAAGGAGTGTGTGTCGGAGAGGGAGACAATGACCCAGTACAACCTACCTGAAACAAAGACCTCATCATTTCGGAAAACAAGAATAGCAAAGCTTATGCATTAATCGCAGGATCTATAAATGAAGAGGTGAGTTGCCATATTTCGTCATATTCAACTGCCTTTGAAGCCTTACAAAAGCTGAAAGAACTCTATGACTCACAGGTTGCACTTGAAGTTGTTCAACTCAAGATTAAACTCTTCACCCTTGAACTGCAAAATAATGATCCTCTTGCTCTTGCATTTGAAGTTGAGCTGGATATTCCTCTTATTACTTTTCCCAAGGCACTTTATCCTACTTACTCCAATTATCTTGAGTCATTGCAAGCAAATGAAAATCTCAAAGATATAACCTTTGACTCTCTTGTGAAAATTTTGCTGAAAGAGAAAAAGCTTTTGGAAAGAAGACAACCCCTGAATCTTCTGAAGAAACTGTGTGCCTTGCTCAGAAAGAAAAGCATCCTACTCAAGATTCTACAAAAAGAAGAGGTGGACGAATAAGAAGAGGAAGATATTTCAGAGGCAGAGGGGGTAGACATTCTCAAGGAGAAAAGGCAGATTTGCACTGCATTCGCTGAAAAGAAATAGATCACATGATGCCTCTACATGCAAGCTACCATGGGACAAAATTGAGCAGAAAAGAAACCAACAGAAAGGTAAAACTAATGATACAAAAAAAGGTAAAGCACTTGAATCCGCTCACTATGTTGTGGCACAATGTAACATTGGAGTAAATGAAGATCTATTTAATGCTTCACTTGATTCTTGGAAAAATGATTGGTTGCTTAATTCAGGAGCAACCTGCCACATCACTCATAGAAAATATTTCTTTGAAGATTTCACTAACAATGTTGATGGAGCAGTATACTTTGCAGATCAATAAAAAATCGAGCCATCAGGTCTTGGCACAATCAGGCTCAAAATGCCTGGTCTTCCAGACTTTCTTCTGCATCGTGTTCTATATCTCCCACAACTCAAGAGAAACTTGTTGTCCTTGGTCCACATCCGCTAGCAAGGTCACTCCATTCATATGTTTGATGGCAAGATTGAGGTAAGAAAAGCATCTGACCACTCACTTGTCATGAGGGGAATAGAAGAAGAAAGGTTTATCAAGCTGTAAGGAACCTCTGCTCATGCACAACATTTCTCATACAATTCTCATCATGAAGAAGGTACACTTCCATCAAGTTTATTATGGCATGGTAGATTTGGACATTTGAACTATGACAGTCTCTGCTTGTTGAAGAAAAATGGTGTTGCTAGTTTGCCTACAATTCCTAGGAAACTTAAGCAATGTGACGCTTGCATTCTAGGAAAGCATAGCAAACAGTCTTTTCATGATTCACATTCAAGAGCACATAGAAAACTTGAACTCATTCATTCGGATTTATGTGGTCCAATGCATGTTCCTTCAGCAAATGGAAATAAATATATCATGATATTTATTGATGACTACACCAGAATGTGTTGGGTTCATTTATTGAAGAACAAATCTGATGCTTTTCAAACATTCAAGAATTTTCATAAATGGATTGAAAATGATGCACAATCTCATATTGGGTCTATTCGCACTGATAATGGAAAAGAATACACATCAAATGAGTTTGAAAACTATCTTCGCCAACATGGGATCAAACATCAAACAATTGTGCCTTATAATGCCCAACAGAATGGTGTAGCTGAAAGAATGAATAGGACAATCTTAAATATGGTACGATCCATGCTCTTCTTCAAAAATGTAAAGATAATGTTTTGGGCTGATGCTATTATATGTGTTGCATATATAAAGAATAGATGTCCATCTAATGCTATAAGAAACAAGACTCCATATGAAATGTGGTACGGACATGTTCCTTCGGTAAAGCATCTCAGGGTCTTTGGTTCCACCTGTTATGCCTTGATATCAAAGGTACATAGAAACAAACTTGGTGCTAGAAGTCGTAAGTGTATCTTTCTGGGGTATTCAAACACCTCCAAAGCATACCTCCTCTATGATGAAGTAAATAAAAAGTTTGTTGTATCTAGAGAGATAATTTTTCTTGAATCATCCAAAACTAACAATGTTGTTGAGCGACAACTTGATCGCTTGGATAGATTCACAAAAGCAAAATCATTTCAAGAATTTGATAATCA
>APFE031607198.1:0-13752 GCA_000404065.3 Pinus taeda
AAAATAAGGCTTGAAAATGTCATCCATCACCTTCTGGAATTTTGAGGGGGCATTTTTGAGCCCAAATGGCATGACATTCCATTCATAGTGTCCTACAAGAATGCTGAAGGCAGTCTTAAACTTATCTGATTCTTCTATAGCCACCTGCCAAAATCCTACTTTTAAATCAAACTTTGAAAATATTTTTGCACCTGGAATTCTTCTGATCAAGTCTCCTTTGTGTGGAATTGGATAGGTGTCATCTGCAAGAACTCAATTCAGAGGTTTATAATTGATGACAAGCCTTGGGATACCCCTGATCTGCTCTGCCCTTTTGTTTACATAAAATCCATAACAATTCCATGGGCTATTTGATACTCTTATTAGTCTCCTGTCAAGTAGTTGTTGAATCTCTTTCTGGAAGAGATCCCTATATTCTTTGCTCATAGGGATTGCTCTACTCTTGCAGGGTTTTCCTACAAATCCTTCTTTATATGGCAGCGTGATAGTATGTTGTTTTCGATGCCAAAAGGCATTCGGCTCTTCTGAACAGCATTTTTCTTCTAGCTGTTGCTTTAAATCTTGAATTCTGCTTTTTACCTGAGGCAACTTTAGTTGTTCTTCAATCCTTAGTTTACTCTTGAGATCTTTGAGGTTTGTTAGTAAGGATTTTGCCTTATCTAATTTCTGCATTGCCTGTACCATAGTAGAGACTCTTGGACTGGAAACATAAGGCAATATAATCTTCTTCTTTTTGCCTTTTGATGTGGGGACGGAGATAAAGTAACCAAATCTTCCTCCTTTCAACCTAGCTGAACCATGTGGTTCAACTGCAGCAAGAAATATATTTCCTAGAATACAATCAACATGAATATCTACAACAACAAACTTCATATATACACAATGTGAATCAAAACACAATGAAGCTTTTGGAACTTGATACCGAAGCCTCTTATTTCCAAGACCCACAACCTTTCTTTCAGCAGAGACCCAGTATCTGGCTGGAATGTTTTTCATATTAAGGATATTAATATCTACACGTGAGTCTAATAATGTGGTCATTTGAAAAAAATTTCCTTGAATACAGATATTTACCTTAACATGATGCTGCTGATAGGTAATAGTAAATAATCTCATGCCCTTAAATCCAAAATTTGGATCTTGCATACCTTTAGCAATTTGGACCTCTTGCGCATGTGCAGCTTGGTTCCAAGAATCATCCTCAGCATCTTCTTCTTCTTCATATTTCTGGCTAGTCGTAATTTGTTTGCCTTTCTGTAGTTCTGCAATCTGAGCTTTGATTATAGATATCTCAGATTTGATGTGGTGGATTTCTCCACTTACTTCACTAAGAGTAAGTGACCTTACTCTCCCTAGTTTTTGGTGATGCATTTGAAAAGATTCTGTATTGCGCTCATAGGATGCATCAACAAACGACAGTTTCTTCCCTGATTCCTTAGAAGCTTTAGTTTTCAATTGATCTGGGAAAGCTTCTATCAGCCTGTTCTTCATATCACCATCCTCCATCGCTCTGATTTGAGACAGAATTTTTAATTTTGCTTCTTCATCAGTGGATGCCTTTAGCACCTTTTCTTTAGGAGGCTTTTGTTTTTATTCTTCACTTGAGCTGCTAAAATCATCAGAATCATCTTCATACATGGCATGGCAAGCACATTCATCAGAATCAGAACATGAGCATTCTAATGAACCTGATTCGGAGTATTGGCCCATGTTTTCTTGAAATTATTCTTCTGTAGAGCTAAAAGAGTCAAGAGAAGTTTCTTCAAGCTGGTGTTGCTGTGCTGTATCTCTGATTGTGAAATTGGGGCACCTTTCAGCGACATGGGTTGCAGATCCACATTTAAGGCAAACAATAGGGCCTCTATGCTCTTTTTTGACTTGTTTGGCTTTTTAAGCATAGATAATAGTCTTCTTCCCTCTTTTAAGCTTTGATTCCTCCCCTTGCAGGCACCTTGAGGCAGTATGCCCATTCTGCCCACATAACCAGCAAGTGATTTTGTTCCATTTTTCTTGCTTAGCTGAATGCAGATGGATGTCAGAGGGGTTGTAATAATGAGTATTTGGCACATACCTGTAATATCCCTTCTTTCTATGCTTCTGACTTCTATCTCTTGTGGGATATTTTCTTCTTCTGTCCTTTGGATAATTTTTCTTGTTTTTGTAGAAGATCTCCCTGAATTCTCTTTTAGCTCTTTTCTTAGTCTTCCTCTTCTTGACCAAAGGATCATCTACTGCAAGTCCATATCTGCTGCAGATGGACTTTTTATCTGGCAACCTGGATAATTTTTCTAAAGATTTATTCACCTTTGAGCTCGTACAAAGACTCACCAGTGTCTTCGTAATATGTGAGTAAATTTCACCCCATGTGTAGGATTCAAATGGCAACTGAAAAATTTCTTGCAATCTAATATAATCAACGAATTTTGAAGGTAGAGCAGCAAGATATACCTGTTTCCACAACCGGTTCTTTGAGTCTTTACCTTGTAAATTCTTTGCATCCAATCACAATGGAAGTCATCATACTGCGACATTTTATGGCATTTGAGGTTCATGAGTATGACTTCATGTTTGTTGGCAATCTCTGTTTCACTTCCACACCAATGCTCCTGAATCATTGATGTCAGAGCGCCAATCATATTATTGATCATTGTGCCATCTGGATTATGTATAATGTTTCCTTTCTCATCTTTAAGAACTTCTACCTCCATTGTTTCAATGAGTTTGGGGGAAGATTCAGTCTCCCACCATCTGAGAAGTGTAATGTAAAACATTGAATAATTGTCTTGCAAGCATCTATTTCAGATTTTCCTCTGAGACACATGAGCTTATATTCTGTGTACATTATGTCTATCATTTTCCGGATCTGACCAATGCTCATATTATCTATATTCCATTCCCTATGAGAGTCAGTGAAGAAGGTGTGTGCTTCAGGCAATTTTCCTTTTCCTTCAAGATCAGGAGCAACATACCTAGAAAATATATGTTCTAGGGGCTCATAGATGGGAAAGATTTGTGTCTCTTGAGATTTCTTTCCTGTTTCCCTAGCTTCTGCTTCAGCCTCTACTTCTTGAAATAGAGAAGCAATGTTTTGATTTATCAGCAACTGATGAAGAGACAGTTTCTTTGGGGAATAAAGCAGGAAACTTATGAATATTTCTGATTTGATTTTCAATCTTTATATTCCTTTTCACCAAAAAGGAATTTGGAACCAGCTTTTCTGCTTTTGTCAACTGAACTTTTTCAATTTTTCCTACTAATCCAGTAAGAAGAGTTTTAGTTGTGTCAATGTGACCAACTAATTTTTCTCCTACCTCTTCTATTTTGTTAAGTGAATCTCTGGCATAAGTACGAGAAATACTGGAATCAAATTGCATATTATTTAAACAACTATTCACACTATTTAATGAAATCTGCACAATATCTATCTGCTTCTTTACATCATCTGTCTTTGTTACATTCATCTCCAAACCCTTAAGACCTGTATTGGTCCAGTTCAATTGTTCACTAGCCTTTTGGATTCTTCCATCAATTCCTAAGCCATTATCATCTTTTCGGACCAATGGGATGGCCTTGGCTGCATTGGTATTTTCTCCTAAAACAATCCATTTGTATGGAGGAAATGTGGTCGGAGTCTCAATTTGTGACCCATCTAATGCAGTCCATCCATGTTTATTGACTGTAACACTGGAGGAAGCACCAGTAAAAACATTTATGGGAGCAATTTTATCTTTCCAAGAATAGAAAGAAATCCATGTATTGTTCACCTCCATGTAATGTTTCCAGTCATTTGCATATTGCCTTTTCTCGTCAGGGGTGCATGTTTGGTCAAATTCTTCTGATTTGTGATTTCAGGCATCCATCCATAAGCGAGAAGAACTTGTGCATTTCCATAACTGCAGGCTTTTTACAATCAGCAGGAATTTGTTTAAACCTACATTCTGGAATCAACTGTGACTGTTCAAGCATTCCTAAACCATATCTTGGCTTTGCTGGTCTCATCAGACAGATCATTTCAGTTAATCTGGGATCCTCTTCTTCTACTGTTTGCATCATGAGAACATGGTCTGAATCAGGTTCTGGCTCATGAGGAAACGGAATGTCAGAACACTTGGGATTCGGACACGGGTTTACAGAAGTAGAAGGAGGAGCAACACCAGTTCTGGGATTACGAAATGAATGTACATTTTGTTCAGCTAAGGTAAGCAAATTTATAACATCTTGACAATCTGGACATTTTACTTCTAGCGAAGAGTAATTTACAAGTTGAGCTAACTCATATAATTGACTGTGTCTACAGAAAGATGAAGAGGAACAAGCAATATCTTCAATAGAAGGGTCTCTGTAATACTTTGAGGATTTGCAAGCAATATCAATTCCTTGGCGGTCAATGGTAGATCTTCTTGGAAAAGAAATAATAGCACCAGAAGGAGTTTCAGTAATATTTGCAGAAGTAATATTTCTGGGTACTATTGGCTTGGGGTTATCTATTGCCCAATGTGCAGGAAATTGCAAGTCTTGCCATCAGATCAAATGATGTTCAACTTTTTGATTTCGGGGATCGGTTTTGACAACAACACTAGACTTGGAATCTCTGCTAGGTGTATGGCGGATGGCTGGCCACAAGGTATTGGTGTGTCGCAGGCAAGCTTTAGTCTGAATGGCTACATTGTTTCTTTTCTTTTTCATATCGAAACATGTTGTTTGGATTTGCAGTTGCAAGATCTCAGCAATGGTTTCGTCATAGACATATACAGAAAAGTTTGGATAGCAGTCAAAATACACAGGACCATCAGACAAGGGTGCCACTATTCCACCAATAATGGAATCGATGTACTTATTATGTGTCATATCTCTGACTGTTGCAAGCACAAAAGTATGTAACCCTTTATGGACTAAAGGATTTATTCCAACCCGAATACACCCTAGATGCAAATAGTTTGTCTTCAATTTCTTTTCTTCAGCTTGCAATGCTTTAGGATTCAACAGAGAAATCCCCCGAAACCCTCAGAGTTTTCTTGGACTTGACTAACTGACTCCTTAATGCTTATCCTTGATGCGGCAATTAAATGAAAGGGGGCTAAGTCACTATAAACTTCAGAAGGGGATATCTGTGGTAATTCCCAACGCGCAGAAGGCTGAGATTCTTCATAGGTAAGTTCTGCAGAATTTAAGGTTCTACTAGAACTACTTGCAAACATATCTCTTAAAGGATTTTCCTCAGCCTGAGAGTCTCTCTCTTCTAGTTCACGGAAAGAAATAGATTTCCTAAATGGTTCCATTTTGATTATGAGTACTTTAGATTAGAGTACCAAAATTTAGAACCAGACGTTACTGGCTCTGATACCAATTTTTGCAGGGGTGGTATCAAGGTCAATGGTAGATCTTCTTGGAAAAGAAATAATAGCACCATAAGGAGTTTCAGTAATATTTGCAGAAGTAATATTTCTGGGTACTATTGGCTTGGGGTTATCTACCGCCCAATGTGCAGGAAATTGCAAGTCTTGCCATCGGATCAAATGATGTTCAACTTTTTGATTTCAGGGATCGGTTTTGACAACAACACTAGACTTGGAATCCCTGCTAGGTGTATGGCGGATGGCTGGCCACAAGGTATTGGTGTGTCGCAGACAAGCTTTAGTCTGAATGGCTACAAATAAAGATTGAAAATCAAATCAGAAATATTCATAAGTTTCCTGCTTTATTCCCCAAAGAAACTATCTCTTCATCAGATGCTGATAAATTAGAACATATTAGCATTGCTTCTCTATTTCAAGAAGCAGAGGCTGAAGCAGAAGCCAGAGAAATAGAAAAGAGACCTCAAGAGACACAAACCTTTCCCATCTATGAGCCCCTAGAACATAGATTTTCTAGGTATGCTGCTCCTGATCTTGAAGGAAAAGGAAAATTGCCTGAAGCACACACCTTCTTCCCTGACTCTCATAGGGAATGGAATATAGATAATATGAGCATTGGTCAGATCCGGCAAATGATAGACATAATGTACACAGAATATAAGCTCATGTGTCTCAGAGGAAAATATGAAATAGATGCTTGCAAGACAATTATTCAATGTTTTACAGGTACACTTCTCAGATGGTGGGAGACTGAATCTTCCCCCAAACTCATTGAAACAATGGAGGCAGAAGTTCTTAAAGATGAGAAAGGCGACATTATACATAATCCAGATGGCACAGTGATTAGTAATATGATTGGCGCTCTGCCATCAATGATTCAGGAGCATTGGTGTGGAAGTGAAAGAGAGATTGCCAACAAACATGAAGTCATACTCATGAACCTCAAATGCCATAAAATGTGGCAGTATGATAACTTCCATTGTGATTGGATGCAAAGAATTTACGAGGTAAAGGACTCAAAGAACCTGTTGTGGAAACAGGTATATCTTGCTACTCTACCTTCAAAATTCGTTGATTATATCAGATTGCAGGAAATTTTTCAGTTGCCATTTGAATCCTACACATGGGGTGAAATTTACTCACATATTACAAAGACACTCGTGAGTCTTTGTACGAGCTCAAAGGTGAATAAATCTTTAGAAAAATTATCCAGGTTACCAGATAGAAAGTCCATCTGCAACAGATATGGACTTGCAGTAGATGATCCTTTGGTCAAGAAAAGGAAGACTAAGAAAAGAGCTAAAAGAGAATTCAGGGAGATCTTCTACAAAAAAAAGAAAAATTATCCAAAGGACAGAAGAAGAAAATATCCCACAAGAGATAGAAGTCAGAAGCATAGAAATAAGGGATATTACAGGTATGTGCCAAATACTCATTATTACAACCCCTCTGACATCCATCTGCAATTAGCTAAGCAAGAAAAATGGAACAAAATCACTTGCTGGTTATGTGGGCAGAATGGGCATACTGCCTCAAGGTGCCCGCAAGGGGAGGAATCAAAGATAAACAGAGGGAAGAAGACTGCTGTCTATGCTCAAAAAGCCAAACAAGTCAAAAAAGAGCATAGAGGCCCTATTGTTTGCCTTAAATGTGGATCTGCGACTCATGTCACTGAAAGGTGCCCCAATTTCACAATCAAAGATACAACACAACAACACCAGCTTGAAGAAACTTCTCTTGATTCTTTTAGCTCTACAGAAGAAGAATTTCAGGCAAACATGGGCCAATACTCCGAATCAGGTTCATCAGAATGCTCATGTTCTGATTCTGATGAATGTGCTTGCCAGGCCATGTAAGAAGATGATTCTGATGATTTTAGCAGCTCGAGTGAAGAAGAAAAACGAAAGCCTCCTAAAGAAAAGGTGCTAATGGCATCCACTGATGAAGAAGCAGAATTAAAAATTCTGTCTCAAATCAGAGTGATGGAGGATGGCGATATGAAGAACAGACTGATAGAAGCTTTCACAGACCAATTGAAAACTAAAGCTTCTAAGGAATCAGGGAAGAAACCGTTGTTTGTTGATGCATCCTATGAGCGCAATACGAAATCTTTTCAAATGCATCACCAAAAACCAGGGAGAGTAAGGTCACTTACTCTTGGTGAAGTAAGTGGAGAAATCCCCCACATCAAATCTGAGATCTCTACAATCAAATCTCAGATTGCAGAACTGCAGAAGGGTAAACAAATTACGACTAGCCAGAAATATGAAGAAGAAGAAGAAGATGAGGATGATTCTTGGAACCCAGCTGCACATGCGCAAGAGGTCCAAATTGCTGAAGGTATGAAAGATCCAAATTTTGGATTTAAGGACATGAGATTATTTACTATTACCTATCAGCAGCATCATGTTAAGGTAAATATCTGTATTCAAGGAAAATTTTTTCAAATGACCGCACTATTAGACTCAGGTGCAGATATTAATATCCTTAATATGAAAAACATTCCAGCCAAATACTAGGTCTCTGCTGAAAGAAAGGTTGTGGGACTTGGAAATAAGAGGCTTCAGTATGAAGTTCCAAAAGCTTCATTGTGTTTTGATTCACATTGTGTATATATGAAGTTTGTTGTTGCAGATATTCCTGTTGATTGTATTCTAGGAAATATATTTCTTGCTGCAGTTGAACCACATGGTTCAGCTAGGCTGAAAGGAGGAAGATCTGGTTACTTTATCTCTGTCCCCACATCAAAAGGCAAAAAGAAGAAGATTATACTGCCTTATGTTTCCAGTCCAAGAATCTCTACTATGGTACAGGCAATGCAAAAGTTAGATAAGGCAGAATCCTTACTAACAGACCTCAAAGATCTCAAGAGTAAACTAAGGATTGAAGAACAGCTAAAGCTGCCTCAGGTAAAAAGCAGAATTCAAGATTTGAAGCAACAGCTAGAATAAAAATGCTGTTCAGAAGAGCCGAATGCCTTTTGGCATCAAAAACAACATACTATTAGGCTACCATATAAAGAAGGATTTGCAGGAAAACCCTGCAAGAGTAGAGCAATCCCTGTGAGCAAAGAATATAGGGATCTCTGCGAGAAAGAGATCCAGCAACTGCTTGACAGGAGACTAATAAGAGAATCAAATAGCCCATGGAATTGTTATGGATTTTATGTAAACAAAAGGGCAGAGCAGATCAGGGGTATCCCAAGGCTTGTCATCAATTATAAACCTCTGAATTCAGTTCTTGCAGATGACACCTATCCAATTCCACACAAAGGAGACTTGATCAGAAGAATTGCAGGTGCAAAAATATTTTCAAAGTTTGATTTAAAAGAAGGATTTTAGCAGGTGGCTATAGAAGAATCAGATAAGTTTAAGACTGCCTTCAGCATTCCTGCAGGACACTATGAATGGAATGTCATGCCATTTGGGCTAAAAAATGGCCCCTCAAAATTCTAGAAGGTGATGGATGACATTTTCAAGCCTTATTTTGACTGGTTGATTGTATATATCGATGATGTTTTGATTTTTTCTAAGAGTATAGATGAACACTTTAAGCATGTAAATATTTTCTTAAAGTTAGCTCAGAAGAATGGGCTAGTTCTAAGAAAAAAGAAAATAGAAGTTTTTCAGACTTCTATAAAATTTTTGGGTCATACAATCTGCAATGGGCAGATTTCTCTCCAGCAGCATGCCATTGACTTCATTGACAAATTTCTAGATGTGCTTAAGGATAAGACACAATTGCAAAGGTTTTTGGGTTGCCTTAATTATGTTAGCAACTTTTATCAAGATTGTGCCAGCGATAGAAAAATCCTTAACAAAAGGTTAGGGAAAAATCCTCCTGACTGGTTAGACCTCCACACCAAAGCTGTTCAGGAAATCAAGGCTAAATTAAAATCTTTACCCATTTTATATGTTGCAGATGATCAAGCCTTTAAGATTGTTGAATCTGATGCAAGGAATGTTGGATGGGGAGGTGTTTTGAAGCAAAGAATTGGTAAAGAAGAGCAGGTAGTTCAATTTGCCTCTGGAGTCTGGAACCTTGCAGAACAAAATTACTCTGTTATTGAAAGAGAAGTCAAGGTTGCATGGAATTGTATAGGCAAGTTTGAGGTTTATCTGATAAATAAACCTTTTCTCCTTAGGACTGATGCATCAGCCATGCAAAAAGTATTGACGAAAAATATTAAGAAGGTTGGAGAAGCGAAATTTGCAAGGTGGCAGGTCCTGTTTGCCAATTTTGTTTTCTCTGTTGAACATATTAAAGGAAAAGATAACAACCTTCCTGATTTTTTAAGTAGAGAATATATTGAGCAGAAAGAGGCACAAGTTCTGGTTATTGTTACTGAATGGGAATAGGAACACAAGAGGGAGACAATGAGGATCATACCAGACGAATTAGAATGGGAAACATATAAAAGAGACTGGAGACCCACATGGCAACTCAGAAATACAAAAATTCTGGATGCTAATCTACAGCCCCATATGGATCTTCAATTATATGTGCCAGAAAGAAAAGTTTACCCCAAAGGAAGGATGTGGATACATGAGATGATTTATGACAAAGCCAGAAGGAATGCTGAGTTAGCGAGGAAAGCATTGGAGCAAAACTTTCACGACATTGCTACTATTTGGCAGTATGGGGGAAAGGATATAGGAATCTATGAGAAACATGTCTGCATATATCGTACCCGTGACTTATGGAATGAACTTGGTCATCTAAAGACACACATGGCAGCAAGATGGCCCAGAAATGATCCCATGATTATGTTTCCTGACACTGTCTTTGATTTTGCAGATTATAAAAGATTATGGTGGAAATTTCTTAATGTTGATGACTAAATAGAAACCCACTATACTAGGCTGAAATTCAGCACAGTCGGGCATTATCAAGGATATCAACAAAATCAATGGCTCAGAGAATGGTGGAAGGCTTACGGGGTCAATAAAACTGCTATGGACCCAGTAGAACATGAGAAATATTGCAGGAATATGGGCAAGCCCTGTATCATGGATTGCAATACGGAATGCAATCATCCAGTATATCACACTGTCAAGCAGATGACTGACAATGAGTGGACAACATACAAAGATGCTCCTTACAATAATTCCCTTGAAGAATATATGAGAGAGCACATGGAGTGGCTGGTCCTCACCAAAGTTCAACATCAAACTGTTCTAGGAAGGCCCATCATCGTCCGAAGAATCTACACCAAAGCCTTGGATATCATGCCACAGAAACTAGACAGATTCCCAAGACTCACAATATTTTAATATGTACCAGTCACAAGGGATGAATTGTGGCCAGTTTTTCTGTGGATTTTTCTGTTTAAAAATATCCACAGTGTAATATAATCTTTTCTTGTGGGCTTTAGTACAAAAGCATCCACTATGTTTTAGTCATGTCTGAATAACTTTTAGTACAAAGATCTACTTTACAGGCTATATCGGCCGCGTTACCCGAAAGCAATTATTCGATCCATATTTTGGATCCAAATTTTTGTGTGGACGTCGCTCCGGTAAAAATGAAAAGAAATGATTCCTTTGCTTTAAGTCTTTTCTCTGATCGGACCAAGGATGATGTTTGTCCCCCCTTCTCTCCTATATAAAGAAGGGTAAGGCTCATTCTTGGGGCATCGGAGTTTAGAGAGTTTAGAGTCATGTTTTGAGTCGAGTATTTTCCTGCTCTGCATCTGCAGACCTGTGCGTCTGATCTGCTTGCATCACAAAGTTACTCAAGTCCATAGGTGGTTTGGAAGCCTGCGCATCAGTATGCTCGATACTGGTGAGAACCTAAAGTGGCTGAACCATAAGAGTCTTTGAGTTTGTATATTTTCTCCTGAAAAACTTCTGAGGCAGAGTCTGTCCATCGCCAGGAAGCCTCTAGTATTACTTGATCTTTATGATTGGTATATAGTCCAGTAAATGAGGTGACAGTCTATCTCTGTAAAGAGTTTCCTCTCTCGGTAAATGTTTTGAGATTTT
The DNA here is from genome assembly GCA_000404065.3 of Pinus taeda. Taxonomy (NCBI): domain Eukaryota; kingdom Viridiplantae; phylum Streptophyta; class Pinopsida; order Pinales; family Pinaceae; genus Pinus; species Pinus taeda. Next base: position 11,339 of record APFE031607198.1, read on the forward strand.
GAAATAATATGAGTACACCTTATTTCCGCCATATGAGTATCTCTGTGCATTTATAAAAGTCTGTTGTGTAATCGTTCTGTGGGGAGTCTTCGTCCGAAGTTCGCAGGAAGTTCGCCAAAGGATCGAAGGGACACCAAGGTCGTTGTTAGGCGAGGAATCTGTTGAGGAGACCGCTAGAGTGTGAAAGATCTGAGTAGGTTCACCACTGGTTCACTAGGAGTTGGCCATGTGTACTAACGAAGAAACAAAGCAAGTCGCAAGCTCGTGATAGGAGCCCCTGCAAAAATTTACGAGACAAGTTACATTAGTATATCACTTATACTGGAAACAATGGCCAATCAAATTAAAAAAAATAAAATAAAATAACATATACATAAATTTACTTATTATATTATTTGGTATTATAAATATAATTTGGTATTATATTAATAAAAGAAGTTAAAGTCAAACTTAATTATTCCCATTTAGGTTTAATATTACATGTTGGTCTCAATTTTTGGCATTTCATTTGGGGAGAATATTCCATTGTTAAATTTAACCTTTAAATCCATATTAATTATTTACAAATTCAGAACACATAACACAATTTTTATTTCTTTAACTTTGTCTATTTGTGAGAAGATTTTAGATTGATTTTTTATTTTATTTTATTTTGTTTTATTATTATTATTTTTTTTATGGAGTTGCTTTTAGTGTTATTTTTCTGGAAGCTTTTCTGATGGATTTTTGGTATATTTTTCCGGTTTAATTTCTCTAAAATTTGGTCAGAATTCATTGAAATCACAAGATTGATGGGTAAATCCTACACAATAGAAGTGCCCTAAGGGTTTTTAATGTTGCTGAATCCATATATACAGTCAAAAAATTATTTTAAATAATACAAATCAAAATTTGCAGAAACTCCAAAAAATCGCATTATAGACAACTCATTTTTAGGTCAATAGGCCTTCCTTTGAATGAGTTTAGTCATCTACCTTTTGATTCTCTGATTGACATCTAGCGTCCAACTGGCATCTGGTTTAATTGACATCTGGCATCTGTTCTCAAACTATTCCTCCCTCACCAAAGCTGCTTTCCGATTTCTGCTCCTTCTGCTTTCCACTTTATGCTCTTCCACTACTCTTCCACGACCTGTTGCAATAATGTTTCCAGGCTATTCCACGACCTGTTGCAATAACGTTTCTAGTTTCTGTTATGCACAACCTGCCTTGATGCCTAACGATGAATTTAGCTCTCGGTTATCCAATGGTGATTCATTATTCTGCTTTACAACTAGATCCTGCTATACGTTGTTTACAGCTCGATTCTGTGATACCTTGTTTACAACTCCGTTGTTCTGTTCAGAAGTTGTTCATTTAGGTGCTCAAAGTTCTTCTGTTCAAAGTTTAGTGGTTAGTGCTCTGAAGACTAGCTTTTCTGATCCCATTTTCTCTCATTTTGCTTACACATTATAATCTCAATCCAGTGTTTTGTTGTGGGTTTTTTTATGGTAGGTACAGGTTAAATCAATTTTCTGCGTCGAATAAATCAATTTTATGCCTCGAATCTATAAGCCTTGCAGGTACCAATGTATGCCATTTTCCTGGTTGTATTAAGTTCTTGCTTGGCTTAATGACCAACAGCACACTAGATATGGTTTGTTGCTTAGCAGCGGAACCAAAATCTCGTTTTTATCGTTTCGGATATGTGGCTCGAGGGCGGGAAATAATGAGGGGCATGCATATTCATACTAGAGTAAAATCAGCTAAGCTAAAATGTTATAACATGATCAGTTATACACTTTGGAAGTAGCAGTAATCCCTCTAAGTGACCTCTACGCGGCATCTTCACTCTGAATATTAACGGTATTGAAAATTTCATTAAAACCTCTGAACCTACTACTGACCTCTACGCGGCATCTGCACTCTGAATATTAACGGTATTGAAATTTTCATTAAAACCTCTGAACCTACTACTGTCGATGGTGACGATGAAGAGCTTGCTTTCCTAGAGGTTGTTCAAAGGGTTTTTGCCTCGGTTCGATATTGAAACCCTTTGTCTGTGTTCAATTTTTTCCTCTTCCTCGTCTTTTAAGAAAGAATTCAATGGTGATTACATGTACAGAAGCGACATTGACACTCGGAATCTTAATGATATTGAAATTTTCAGTAATTTTTTTGTGAAGTTACCTAAACACCATTTGTTGGGTTGTGTTATATTCTTTCCACATAGTTAACAGGGGGTGTGAGGGGTACCCGTAACCCCACTTTATGGGGTCTGGGGCAGTGCCTCGGAAATTTTTGGTTTTGGACCGTATGTTAGGTTGGGCGGACCCACCTATGGTTTTGTGCATGATTTTCGCACATGTTTTTTGGACGTGATGGTTTTCGGTCCATGGTTTTGGACGCGATGGTTTTCGGTCCATGGTATTGGAT
>APFE031607209.1:0-12074 GCA_000404065.3 Pinus taeda
ATATAGATATATATATATATAATCTGGATTTTAAATTCCTTCTTCCCTTGATGACATACCATTCAACTTCTTTGATACCATCATTAATCTAGGCATTTACCAATTTTTCTATTGAATATCTATCATTAGTTATCAATACTGAACACCCCTTATGGTGTGTGGGAGACTAGCCCTATTCGCATAGAGCCAGAGGATTACTCCTCATCGAATGTTTTCTTAAATCATTCTTATTTCTAGAGCATTTTAAGAACCAACATTATTCTCGCACCATTGGTAATAAAGTTTATGAAGCAAGTCATATTGAGGGATAAATTATGTCTATGACAACATCAACATTATCCATTCATGATTATATAGATCATTGATCAACCCTTGAATACCTTTCTCAAATAAATGAACATGTATGTGATAATGTTTTTAGTATTTGTAATATCAATCCACATAAAATCTATGTCGATTATTCTAATCCACCTGTATATTGTGTGTATAATGATGAGCAATTAACCTTTTGTCATAACCTTAAAATACTAGATGATTTAGGTACAAGTTCTGGTTTACAACCTATATGTAATTACAAATCCTTTCATATCGATACACATGAAGATATAATTGATTTAACATCCTTCCACAATAATGAATCTCTTTATGGTGGCTATATTGAGAAATGTATAGATGGTGCATTAGACCTTAGGGCTATTAATGTATTGAAATTTATGGTTATTATTTTATTTTTAAATTATATTATGACTGGTCTTGTGACCATAGAGGACAACCACGAGGAAGAAACACACATAAATTATTTTTCTAAACAAGTTACTGACATTTCAGGGTCATATTATTTATAATTTCATACCTGGATACATGATTTCATTGAACAATGGATAAGTGCATATTTTGAAAAAAAATCTCCAATTTATCAAACAAGCATATCTTAATAAGGCCTTGTAAATAAATTTTTCCCATGTTTTGGTAGTTGAGCATATTACTGTTTTTTATAAGTATGAAGCTTTTAACTTGCTTGCATTATCTTTATGATTTCTTCATAGTTTTTTTCTATTAAAACACATATGTATATAAATTGTTATACATAAATAAACCTTTACAACTTTGGTTATTGTTGTAAAGTTTAGAATGAACAAACATGAAATATTTACACCTCAAATAATTTTTAATGATCATTGCAAGAATGAAATGTGAATTTATGAACCTTCAATATATTCTATAACGATGAGTTTGGGAAATTATATTTAAAGACTTTGTTTGTAAATGAAGGTTGTTGGGTAATTAGTTTTCTAATAGGCTTAGAACTTATCTTTCTAATGTTTTAAACTACATGATTGAAGCATTTTCATTTACCACATCCTTATTTCACTACATACACATAAATATCATGATAAAATGTAGTACATTATGACTACTGAAGTTATAGACACAAGGTTTAACCTTCACAAATTCAAATATTAAAACTCTTGTTGACCTAGTTAGTTACAATCACCCTCCATGCATGAGACCCTCCCTAATCACTGTGATGGTCTTAACTACCTGAAGTTAATTCTTTTTGCAATGGGTAATGTAGATGACTCCATTGAGGCTATGGACGCTCACTAGTAGTGGAGTGATTTCTATGGTATTGGGTCACCCCAGTGCGTGATCATCCCATTAGTTACTTAAAATTGTGGTATGATGACATCTCCACCAGAGCTATAAATTGTCACTGTCAGCAGAGCAAGACCAATGGTATTAGGACAAACCCTAGTGAGTAACCATCCCATTGTTAATCAATGAAATAAATCTAAAGCTTCTACATTTCACACTTATATGTGAATGACAAAGGATGAAATTTCTTTAATAAGGATAATGGATGACTATGTTAGGGCTATGGACGCTCATTGGCAATGGAGCAATGTCTAATTTTGGAAACCTATGTCCTAGAAGCAAAAGGAGAAATAAACCCTACTAAATAGACTCATGTTTTCAGTTGGACTTTATTTTAAAATCAATATCATCCTTCTAATCTTAAACTAGTACCATAATTTCTACAAGTTTTCAATCAATAATTGTAACAATGCAATTATTTTCATATGATTTTGAAATGCTTCTATGAAGGTGGAAACATATATTCAAAGATGGTCGTTATGAACTAAATCATTAAATTAATATGTTGGACATATGAAAAAATGTCTTATATATGAATAACCATTAAACTCATCAATATTTACATTCTACGGGTTTCATATGATTAATCCTTCTTTTATTCTTGATATTGGTGAGTTAAAACTTTAAGATGAAAAATATATTCATTTTCTTTCTTGGGTTAGTCTTTATTTTTCATGTTTGGTGTTTCCTTTCCTCCCCTTGCTAACAAATGAAGGGCTTACTCTTAATGTAAATCAACTCCATGCTCAATGTGAAGGCAACAACCCTGTAGTTCTTGATACCTTGCATCTGAGCATCATCCCTAGTAGGAGCCAAATGTTGTCCCTAAATTAGACCCTCAATAGAAATAAAATATCTCTGTGGGTTTTGCCTTGCATTTCCTTCGTCATATGACTTCACTTTTTACTCCTATATCAAAACCACACGCTTGAATCATTATAACAAATATTCATGTCCACCTTGCATTAGATTTACTATTATAATGATCATTATAAATTATAAAAAGCATTATTGTATTAAATGAAAAATTAAAAGTCTTAATCTTAAATTATATTGGCAAACAGTATAATTTATAGTTAAAACCTATTTATAATAATTTTTTAATTATTAAAAAACTAAAAAAATTAAATACTAATAAAACAAATCAAATAAATATAAGTTAATTAAAATATAAAAATAAAATAATAAGTAGATTAAAATTTTAATAATATAATATAAATCAAATTAAATCAAATCAAATAAATATGAATTTAATGAAAATTAAATAATAATAATAAAAAAATAAAATAACAAAATAACCCACTTACCTACGTTATTCTACACAACATGGGTGTAGGTTATAATATAAGTTTCATAACATATGCCCCCACGTGACCCAAGCTTTGACTTATTCGTAACCCGAACAGAAGAGGATTAACTGCCAAGCCTTTTCTCACCCAAAGAAAAAACAGAGTTGTCTATGCAAACTCTCCCAGCCATTAGATTTTGTCGAGCCCAACTTGCCCTCATTTCCTCTCTCCTCCAAACCCGAAAAAGTATGATATACATATAAATATATAAGAGAGATTTAAAAGTATCTATATATATGAGAGAAGCTCAAGGTTACATTATATATATTATATAGAATTATATATAATTTTATTTTTTAATTATTTTAAAATACAATTTTACTTGTAATTAAAGTTTATGTTGAAATATAATTAAATTTTAAATTATATTTTTATTTCATTTTTATTTTAAAACAAAATTTTGAACTCAAAAATTTTATTGTTTAACAAACATGTTTCACAAGAAGAAAACTAATTTGTAGTAGGGAGGAGTGTTGGGAATTAGTATGTGTTTCTAAAATCTGATTCAATTGTATAATGACTTCAGCACATTAGAAAAGTAGATTTTAGATTTAATTTAATGTTTTCAAATTCGAGAAATAAATTATTTTCATTAAACATAGGATTTTATATAGCTCAAAAATTTCATAGAATTTTATCCAAGGTAAGAATGAAAATGCATTTTATGAAGGAACGTGAAATAATTTTTTGGGATAACCATACATTTATTATAGTTTTTATTTTAAATTATTTTTTGTTTTTCTTTATTATTGCAAGATTGTGAATTATAAATCGATTAAAGATTAGAAAAATTATTACAATGGATTTAAATCTGGACGAAAGAATACAACAAAGAATTATGAAGGAGATTGTTACATTTCTCAACTTCGAGGAGGATGTGAAAGTCTTCAAGTCGTTGTAAAAAATCAAAAATATTTCCAAAAATATTTGCATTTTAATAATGTAGATGGTTATGTAAACCATTATTAATTTTTTTTATATAAAACCCCTTGAATTCATTTTACTGAGTGGGTTTTCTTGAGAGCTTACGAGGCTTACATTTTAGAGTATTATTTTTTTTCAAAGGAACAGATAACATTTTCATTAAACTGTCTGGAAATGGGTCAGGTCCCTTACAAAAAATATATTTAATCTACTTGTATCTCTGCTTGCATTACAAAGGGTATGGACCTTCTTGCTACCCCTATTATTTACATGTATTATGTTTATAAACCTATAGCTATAGATTCTCCAAAAAGTGCCATTATAGAATATAAAATGGTATTGCATATATATAAAGTAAAAGTACTTTTAGTTGCTTATGGTTGGCATCATCACCCACAGGCTCACCCATAGACTTGTTCAAGTTTTGTCGTTCCTTCATAGCAGTAGCATTAGCTTCACCATCACCACCAACCAAAACCTTCACAGCAACATCCTCGCTGCAATCAGCTTGGTGGCCAAGGGATTTCCAACCCCAAACACCTCCTTTAAGACTCCTACCATAGTCGTCTCCACTTTGATTTCTATATTGTTAACCTTTTGATGTACACTCAGAACGTCCATTCGCAAACCTTCCATTGTTTTTTGCATAAACTCCCAGTCGTTACCCAATCCTGACAACTAAGCGTAGATGATCGCCATATTCTTGTTTAATTCTTTGATGATTTCCTTTATCACATGTTTGTAGTAGCCCTCATTAGGCTCTCCATACCATCATTCCCCACGCCATTGCCTGAGCCCGAGCTACAAGAATGATAACCAACCTTGCTAACATTCTTTGTTGATGGCATTCTTGCAACAATCTCCTTATGTGCGACAAAGAACTTTTGATTTGCTGACCAGAGCTAGTTTAGGTATATATCGAGCTAAGAAACCCTAACATTCATTTCCATCCTGTCCTTAATAAATGTGGAACGGTGCAGGGCCTTATCAAATTATATACCTTCCATGTTTCTCCCCGTCCAAGACCAAAATCTCGCAACAATGGTGTACTCGTCCCCTATTGAATCAATTATATTGTACAAACCGATGAGAATTTGATGCCTCATCACACACTTGTCATCGCACATGACCTATCGTCTAATAGCACCACAGATGTGGATTAAAATACCACCTACCATCCCAATATCCAAGATGCGAAGATACCTCGGGTAGTCGTCCAACATAAATACCACCACGTAGAGGTGCCTAAGGATGAAGGCCTCCTTAACTGCTTCCATAAAGTTCTAACAACCCATACCCCCAACGTACAACATCGACCTGAAGCCATTAGCTAGGGGATGGGACATAATCATATTTTGTTATTTATGCATATTGTACCCAGACCTAATATAACCCCACCTTTTCCTGAGTGTCTACCACTAGTTGCTGGCTCACAACATGTGGAATAGATTAACTTTGTCAAATATTTTTAACATGTATATTATTCTTGCCATCATTAAAGAAGTTTCATCTACTAGATGGAAGCCATTCCCAAGAAGCCTAATGCATTTTTCAATGATTATCTTGGAATCGCCTACTATGTTCAAGGAGTTGACACCATTGTCCAAACATATTTTTAATCCATTCCATAATGCTAATGCTTCCACCTAGTTGTTAGAGGTGACCTTGAGTCCCCATGCATAATTGAGTTATGTTTTTTCTTAGAGGTTATTACCCCCCACTCTAGCCTCCCTGGGGTTACCTTTTGACACGCCATCAAAATACAATTGGATTCTCCTTACTTTCCTTTGCCATTCGATGAAATTGTCTCCATTCATCCTAATGCAGAATTTTGGGATTTCAGTGGATCTTAAACATATGGGTTTTGGGGAAGGAGGGACAAGCCTGAGCTAGCATTTTTTAGAGCTACTAAAATCTTTCATATCCAGAGCATCATATCCCAAAGAAGAGATGACTTCAAAAAGAAATGACACACCTTTAATTACAACTATTTCCGAGCTTTAACGAAGGTTTTGGAAGATAGCTTGATTACAACACAGCCATATCGACCAACACATATGTTTAGGAAATGTCATCCAGCAACAATGAAGCAAGGGATTAAAAGAGAGAGATGGTTTATTTCCCAAATGGACAAAGATGTTGCTTCATACATTTGCAAAGTGGGAAATATGAGCAAAAGGAGTAAGGCCATGGTTCCAAACTTCCAGTGACAAAGGGAAGAAAAAAACAAATGCTTGACTGATTCCTCTGCTTGGCTACACAAAACGCACTAGAATGGACTACTAATTTTCCTCTGTTTTAAATTCTTGGCTGTTAGGATTTTCTTGTGGACTAGTTGCCACTAGAAAATGTTAAATTTAGGGATACCATCACCATTCCAAATTTTCCCCCAAAGAGGGGAGGAGAGAGGGAAAGGTGCAGGATTGGATAAGAGAGTGTAGCCATCCTTGACACAATAATTTTTTGAATCTCCCCCCTCCCCAACCTAACATGCCTATCCAACTTGCTCAATATTATTGGAGCAAACCAATAAAGGCTTCCAATTAGCATATCCCACTAAACTTGGAGATGATCAGGGATTTCCGGAGAGAGCCACCCACTCCACATGTCGAAGTCATCCTAACAAGAGATGTCTACAAGATGAGAGAACCCATGTTCCATTAGCCATCTAGATAGAACTAGGTCTATACCATTCGCACTTTCGGATTCAACTTTTATGTCCTTTCATTTCCCAGGATTCAACTTTTGGTCTAGTGAGATGGTTTTTTTGAAAGTATTTTCTAATGAAGGTTTTTTTCTACCACTCATCAGAATCCAAGAGGAGCCTCTAGTTCAATTTTTCCCCAACGCCAGATTCATTAGTTCAGAATATTTTATTTCCAGGCCTCTAAATTTCATAGGTTGTTTAGCCAAATTCCAATTCACCAGATGAAATTTTTTCTCATTACCCTTTCCTCCCTGCCATGGAAATTTCTCGATAAACTTACTTATTTGTTGATTGATGTATCCTAGAGCTAAGAGGTCAACCCCAATATAAATTGGAAGAGAAGAAAGCACTGATTTAATGAGGGTGACCCTTCATGCCAGGTTGAGCCATCTAACACCCCAGGAATGCACTCTATTTCTATTATTTTGAAAAAAATCCCCCCATTATTTCGTTGATGATTATTTTAGGAATATTGGAATTCCAAGGTATTTAAAAGAAGAAGAATGAATCCACTGAAATTCTCAACAATCAATCAATTGCATTCAGAAAATTCCTTTGGCAATTCCATCCAATTAACTAACATTATAAAGTTTTGGTCATACCCCCAGAATGAAGAAGGAACCCATCTAGGATTTTTTTGAATCTTGAAGCAATCACTAAGGAAGATCCATCAATTAGGGTGGTATTATCAGCAAATTGGAAGTGGTTGATTTCTCTAACATTTCGTGTGACACTGAGCCCTAGAAGACATCCATTATGATTCCCAACCTCAAGGTTGCAACTAAGATATTTTTCCATGATAATGTAAATAAGGGGAGAAAGATGGAATCCTTGACGCAATCCTTTTAAGGCTGCAAACAATGCCCCATGGTGCCCATTTATGAGAGGAGCGATCCAAGGAGATCCAATGAAAGCTTTGATCCAAGATATAAAGTCAAAATTAAATTCTAATTTCTCCATGACAAGAAAGAGAAAAGAGTGATTTACTCGATCGAATGCATATTTTGTGTCCAATTTGATGACCATTCCAGCTTCTCCCTCTTCATGACTTGAATGCATTAATCCCTGAACAAAAATGATATTGTCCAGAATATTTCAATGTTCTATAAACCCACCCTGGTTCTTAGAGAGGGAAGTAAGGATTTGATTCTATTGGCAATGATTTTCATCATAATTTTATAGGAGTTTTAGAGAGAGATGGGCCAAAATTTGGAAAAGGTGGTAGTAATGGCTTCTTTTGGAATTATAGAAAGGATGGAAGAATTGGTGCTACTCCCCAACTTATTTTTGAGCCTGGTGTAGTTCAACATTCTAATAATATCTTTTTTAATGACATTCAAGAATAAACGATAAAATATTATAGAGAAACCATCTAGTCCTAGATCCTTCTCAGGTTCCCATTGCCAAATAGCATTAAGAACTTAATATTGAAGAATTACATTAGAAATAGACAAATTAGAGATGGAAAGACAAGTTGGGGAAGGTCCTGGAGGAAATAAGAAGCCCCAACAGAATAAGGGCGCTCCTGATTGAGTAAAGAGTTCAAATGGTTGAATGTTGCATGTTTAATTTTAGATGTAGTGCTAACTTTCAACCCACTCGCCACCTTTAGCTCCTTGATATGGTTCCTATTCTCTCAAGCCATTGCTTTTTTTGGAAGAAAGAAATAGTTGAATCTCCAACTTTCTACCATAGACAACGGGATTTGAGCTTCCTCCGATTTTCCTCCTGCCTACTTAGACTAAATATCTGAGAGGAGAGGTCTTTTTCTTTTTGAATGTGTAACTATTCAATATGACTTTCCTCTATCGTATTGTAGTGCTCTTCTAGCTCTTCAAATTTTTCTATCCTTTTTTTTCCTAGAGGCTGATAGCTTTCTTTAAGCCATTTCCTTAGTCCAGTCTTGATGCTTTTCAATTTGGATTTCCAAACATAGGTGGGAGAGCCTTGGATTTTTCAATTCCAGTATTTTTTAATCATTTTCTCAATTTTTTCAACTAAGCACCAATATGCATTAAATTTAAATGGTAGTGGCCCAACATTTTCAACCTTTTCCATGGAAATCATAATGGGACAACGATCAAACTCTCCAAGGGATTCATTATTCAAGGAGAAATCAAGCCCACTAAGGAGCCAATTGTTGTGCAGCAAGAATCTGTCTAATCAAGTAGCGATGAGATGGACACCAACCCTTTTGTTTGACCTAGTGTAATTCCCCAACTTGGGCTTGATATCAATTAGATCCCAATGAGCTAGGACTTCCTCCATTCTATCTCAGAAGTGGTCCTGGATTGAAGAACCATCTCTTTTTTCTTAGGCATTCAGAACCATGTTAAAGTCCCCTCCCATTACATTGTTAATGTGAAGGTTCCTTTCCTTTAAGATCTCTAAAAAGGTCCAAAAGTATTCCTTGTCACAGTGCAGAACTGGACCATAAATGTTTATGAAGGGAATTATGTTCTGAGTCTCCTTTTCTTTTGAAAGAACCATTATCTATGATTTTGTCTTAATTTCCTCTATCTGAGTGAATTTATTTTTCAACCAAAATATTATGATCCCTCTGGAATCTCCCCTTGAAGGTTGAGATGATCGAGAGCTATCATGTGTATCACTCGATGTAAAGGTCATATAAATTTCCATGGTGTAATAATATGTCTCTATCTGTCATAGTCTTTTAATGAGTCATTTTTAGTCATATGACGTAATTTTTACCCCCACTATGCATGGGAAGGATGATGTAATAATTTCTATATTTCATTCGTGTATAAACAATTGGTATAGCCCCACTTGGTTGGGTAGATGAGTCAAATTTGGTATATCCCCACTTAACCACTTTTGACACATGGGAGCTGATTGATCTACGATCATGGGCAGCACATGGACAACATGTTGCAGATGAGATGAAGACTACTTCATGGACCTGGGCATGGCTTATTTATATGGAGATGGATTCTTGATCGAGTTGAGGATGTGACGAGATGTTTTGAGAAACTACTGATGATGGCATAAGGATGTGCATTCTTATGGTTTGGATGTGACAGTTGGATTAACTACCTAACTAGTTCGAATCATGGGGACCGGTAGTGTATAGAGATGTGTTAGCATTGTGTTGGAGTATCATTGCAGCAGTTCACACAATGACGATGCATGATGAGGTCGACACGATATGTTGTAGGAGGCATGTAGCTTGAGATGAAAGGGCCAACCTTCCACGATGAGAGCGGCATGTGGAGATTGCGACGAGGTGTTTGATGATCATGGATTGAGATGATTTTCCGATGTATGACATACTGATGGAGTATATGCCTTGGTATGGATATCTTGGTGACAAATAATTACCGAGATGAGGAATTGTCGAGGATGAAAATGATTTCAAGTGGGGGAGAATGTGAGGGCCACGAGCTGGAGGGCGTGCTGATGGGTGAGTTGTGGCCACGGTGGAGTCATGTGAAGTGTTTTGGAGTTATGTTGTGGAGAAATGACGAGTTGAGTTTATATTAGGTAGGTGGTCCCAGGGTGCCCCACACGATGGGCGAGCCAATAGGTGGACTGGCTAAACGATGGGGCGACCAACCATGGAGATGGCCAGGCTGACGCGTTGTGGAAAGGGTGAAGCCAACAGGAGGAGAGTGTTATGGCAGGTCAGCTAGGCACATAGACATGGTGTACGAAGAGTATAAGTTGGACAAGTTTTGGAGGAATTTAACACAAGTTCGATCAATGAACTCACAAGGAGTTATGTGGTTAGATGAGGTGGAGAGTTCTATGATGAGCAGCCGAAGTGCAGGTGTGAAGGTGATAGCGGCCAACCACAAGTCATGAGCCCGCACGACGGGTGAGTCGGGGGAAACGACGGTTGACACGAGCGGTGTGCACAAAGGTTGGTCGGGTGAACCACAAAGCGTGTCCATTGTACGATGCGTGCAGTGCCCAGGCAAGCATGCACAAAGGTCAGCCGGGCGACCCACGGAGGGTGTTGGATGAACCTTCAATATATTCTATAACGATGAGTTTGGGAAATGATATTTAAAGACTTTGTTTGTAAATGAAGGTTGTTGGGTAATTAGTTTTCTAATAGGCTTAGAACTTATCTTTCTAATGTTTTAAACTACATGATTGAAGCATTTTCATTTACCACATCCTTATTTCACTACATACACATAAATATCATGATAAAATGTAGTACATTATGACTACTGAAGTTATAGACACAAGGTTTAACCTTCACAAATTCAAATATTAAAACTCTTGTTGACCTAGTTAGTTACAATCACCCTCCATGCATGAGACCCTCCCTAATCACTGTGATGGTCTTAACTACCTAAAGTTAATTCTTTTTGCAATGGGTAATGTAGATGACTCCATTGAGGCTATGGACGCTCACTAGTAGTGGAGTGATTTCTATGGTATTGGGTCACCCCAGTGCGTGATCATCCCATTAGTTACTTAAAATTGTGGTATGATGACATCTCCACCATAGCTATAAATTGTCACTGTCAGCAGAGCAAGACCAATGGTATTAGGACAAACCCTAGTGAGTAACCATCCCATTGTTAATCAATGAAATAAATCTAAAGCTTCTGCATTTCACACTTATATGTGAATGACAAAGGATGAAATTTCTTTAATAAGGATAATGGATGACTATGTTAGGGCTATGGACGCTCATTGGCAGTGGAGCAATGTCTAATTTTGGAAACCTATGTCCTAGAAACAAAAGGAGAAATAAACCCTACTAAATAGACTCATGTTTTCAGTTGGACTTTATTTTAAAATCAATATCATCCTTCTAATCTTAAACTAGTACCATAATTTCTACAAGTTTTCAATCAATAATTGTAACAATGCAATTATTTTCATATGATTTTGAAATGCTTCTATGAAGGTGGAAACATATATTCAAAGATGGTCGTTATGAACTAAATCATTAAATTAATATGTTGGACATATGAAAAAATGTTTTATATATGAATAACCATTAAACTCATCAATATTTACATTCTACGGGTTTCATATGATTAATCCTTCTTTTATTCTTGCTATTGGTGAGTTAAAACTTTAAGATGAAAAATATATTCATTTTCTTTCTTGGGTTAGTCTTTATTTTTCATGTTTGGTGTTTCCTTTCCTCCCCTTGCTAACAAATGAAGGGCTTACTCTTAATGTAAATCAACTCCATGCTCAATGTGAAGGCAACAACCCTGTAGTTCTTGATACCTCGCATCTGAGCATCATCCCTAGTAAGAGCCAAATATTGTCCCTAAATTAGACCCTCAATAGAAATAAAATATCTCTGTGGGTTTTGCCTTGCATTTCCTTCGTCATATGACTTCACTTTTTACTCCTATATCAAAACCACACACTTGAATCATTATAACAAATATTCATGTCCACCTTGCATTAGATTTACTATTATAATGATCATTATAAATTATAAA
>APFE031607209.1:13007-32343 GCA_000404065.3 Pinus taeda
TAGAATTTTATCCAAGGTAAGAATGAAAATGCATTTTACGAAGGAATGTGAAATAATTTTTTGGGATAACCATACATTTATTATAGTTTTTATTTTAAATTATTTTTTGTTTTTCTTTATTATTGCAAGATTGTGAATTATAAATCGATTAAAGATTAGAAAAATTATTACAATGGATTTAAATCTGGACGAAAGAATACAACAAAGAATTATGAAGGAGATTGTTACATTTCTCAACTTCGAGGAGGATGTGAAAGTCTTCAAGTCGTTGTAAAAAATCAAAAATATTTCCAAAAATATTTGCATTTTAATAATGTAGATGGTTATGTAAACCATTATTAATTTTTTTTATATAAAACCCCTTGAATTCATTTTACTGAGTGGGTTTTCTTGAGAGCTTACGAGACTTACATTTTAGAGTATTATTTTTTTTCAAAGGAACAAATAACATTTTCATTAAACTGTCTGGAAATTGGTCAGGTCCCTTACAAAAAATATATTTAATCTACTTGTATCTCTGCTTGCATTACAAAGGGTATGGACCTTCTTGCTACCCCTATTATTTACATGTATTATGTTTATAAACCTATAGCTATAGATTCTCCAAAAAGTGCCATTATAGATTATAAAATGGTATTGCATATATATAAAGTAAAAGTACTTTTAGTTGCTTATGGTTGGCATCATCACCCACAGGCTCACCCATAGACTTGTTCAAGTTTTGTCGTTCCTTCATAGCAGTAGCATTAGCTTCACCATCACCACCAACCAAAACCTTCACAACAACATCCTCGCTACAATCAGCTTGGTGGCCGAGGGATTTCCAACCCCAAACACCTCCTTTAAGACTCCTACCATAGTCGTCTCCACTTTGATTTCTATATTGTTAACCTTTTGATGTACACTCAAAACTTCCATTCGCAAACCTTCCATTGTTTTTTGCATAAACTCCCAGTCGTTACCCAATCCTAACAACTAAGTGTAGATGATCGCCATATTCTTGTTTAATTCTTTGATGATTTCCTTTATCACATGTTTGTAGTAGCCCTCATTAGGCTCTCCATACCATCATTCCCCACGCCATTGCCTGAGCCCGAGCTACAAGAATGATAACCAACCTTGCTAACATTCTTTGTTGATGGCATTCTTGCAACAATCTCCTTCTGTGCGACAAAGAACTTGTGATTTGCTGACCAGAGCTAGTTTAGGTATATATCGAGCTAAGCCACCCTAACATTCATTTCCATCATGTCCTTAATAAATGTGGAACGGTGCAGGGCCTTATCAAATTATATACCTTCCATGTTTCTCCCCATCCAAGACCAAAATCTCGCAACAATGGTGTACTCTTCCCCTATTGAATCAATTATATTGTACAAACCAACGAGAATTTGATGCCTCATCACACACTTGTCATCGCACATGACCTATCGTCTAATAGCACCACAGATGTGGGTTAAAATACCACCTACCATCCCAATATCCAAGATGCGAAGATACCTCGGGTAGTCGTCCAACATAAATACCACCACGTAGAGGTACCTAAGGAAGAAGGCCTCCTTAAATGCTTCCATAAAGTTCTAACAACCCATACCCCCAACGTACAACACCAACTTGAATCCATTAGCTAGGGGATGGGACATAATCATATTTTGTTATTTATGCATATTGTACCCAGACCTAATATAACCCCACCTTTTCCTGAGTGTCTACCACTAGTTGTTGGCTCACAACATGTGGAATAGATTAACTTTGTCAAATATTTTTAACATGTATATTATTCTTGCCATCATTAAAGAAGTTTCATCTGCTAGATGGAAGCCATTTCCAAGAAGCCTAATGCATTTTTCAATGATTATCTTGGAATCGCCTACTATGTTCAAGGAGTTGACACCATTGTCCAAACATATTTTTAATCCTTTCCATAATGCTAATGCTTCCACCTAGTTGTTAGAGGTGATCTTGAGTCCCCATGCATAATTGAGTTATGTTTTTTCTTAGAGGTTGATTATTACCCCCCACTCTAGCCTCCCTGGGGTTACCTTTTGACACGCCATCAAAATACAATTGGATTCTCCTTACTTTCCTTTGCCATTTGATGAAATTGTCCCCATTCATCCTAATGCAGAATTTTGGGATTTCAGTGGATCTTAAACATATGGGTTTTGGGGAAGGAGGGACAAGCCTGAGCTAGCATTTTTTAGAGCTACTAAAATCTTTCATATCCAGAGCATCATATCCCAAAGAAGAGATGACTTCAAAAAGAAATGACACACCTTTAATTACAACTATTTCCGAGCTTTAACGAAGGTTTTGGAAGATAGCTTGATTACAACACAGCCATATCGACCAACACATATGTTTAGGAAATGTCATCCAGCAACAATGAAGCAAGGGATTAAAAGAGAGAGATGGTTTATTTCCCAAATGGACAAAGATGTTGCTTCATACATTTGCAAAGTGGGAAATATGAGCAAAAGGAGTAAGGCCATGGTTCCAAACTTCCAGCGACAAAGGGAAGAAAAAAAACAAATGCTTGACTGATTCCTCTGCTTGGCTACACAAAACGCACTAGAATAGACCACTAATTTTCCTCTGTTTTAAGTTCTTGGTTGTCAGGATTTTCTTGTGGACTAGTTGCCACCAGAAAATGTTAAATTTAGGGATACCATCACCATTCCAAATTTTCCCCCAAAGAGGGGAGGAGAGAGGGAAAGGTGCAGGATTGGATAAGAGAGTGTAGCCATCCTTGACACAATAATTTTTTGAATCTCCCCCCTCCCCAACCTAACATGCCTATCTAACTTGGTCAATATTATTGGAGCAAACCAATAAAGGCTTCCAATTAGCATATCCCACTAAACTTGGAGATGATCAGGGATTTCCGGAGAGAGCCACCCACTCCACATGTCGAAGTCATCCCAACAAGAGATGTCTACAAGATGAGAGAACCCATGTTCCATTAGCCATCTAGATAGAACTAGGTCTATACCATTCACACTTTCGGATCCAACTTGAATGTGTTTCCCATTTTCAGGGAACCATCCTAGGTGATTTAGAATGAAAGAGTATGAGGCTTTGCATAATCTCCATATTTTATGTCCTTTCATTTCCCAGGATTCAACTTTTGGTCTAGTGAGATGGTTTTTTTGAAAGTATTTTCTAATGAAGGTTTTTTTCTACCACTCATCAGAATCCAAGAGGAGCCTCTAGTTCAATTTTTCCCCAACGCCAGATTCATTAGTTCAAAATATTTTATTTCCAGGCCTCTAAATTTCATAGGTTGTTTAGCCAAATTCCAATTCACCAGATGAAATTTTTCTCATTACCCTTTCCTCCCTGCCATGGAAATTTCTCGATAAACTTACTTATTTGTTGATTGATGTATCCTAGAGCTAAGAGGTCAACCCCAATATAAATTGGAAGAGAAGAAAGCACTGATTTAATGAGGGTGACCCTTCATGCCAGGTTGAGCCATCTAACACACCAGGAACGCACTCTATTTATATTGTTTTGAAAAAAATCCCCCCATTATTTCGTTGATGATTATTTTAGGAATATTGGAATTCCAAGGTATTTAAAAGAAGAAGAATGAATCCACTGAAATTCTCAACAATCAATCAATTGCATTCAGAAAATTCCTTTGGCAATTCCATCCAATTAACTAACATTATAAATTTTTGGTCATACCCCCAGAATGAAGAAGGAACCCGTCTAGGATTTTTTTGAATCTTGAAGCAATCACTAAGGAAGATCCATCAATTAGGATGGTATTATCAGCAAATTGGAAGTGGTTGATTTCTCTAACATTTCGTGCGACACTGAGCCCTAGAAGAGATCCATTATGATTCCCAACCTCAAGGTTGCAACTAAGATATTTTTACATGATAATGTAAATAAGGGGAGAAAGATGGAATCCTTGATGCAATCCTCTTAAGGCTGAAAACAATGCCCCACGGTGCCCATTTATGAGAGGAGCGATCCAGGGAGATCCAATGAAAGCTTTGATCCAAGATATAAAGTCAAAATTAAATTCTAATTTCTCCATGACAAGAAAGAGAAAAGAGTGATTTACTCGATCGAATGCATATTTCGTGTCCAATTTGTGACCATTCCAGCTTCTCCCTCTTCATGACTTGAATGCATTAATCCCTGAACCAAAATGATATTGTCCAAAATATTTCAATGTTCTATAAACCCACCCTGGTTCTTAGAGAGGGAAGTAAGGATTTGATTCTATTGGCAATGATTTTCATCATAATTTTATAGGAGTTTTAGAGAGAGATGGGCCAAATTTTGGAAAAGGTGGTAGTAATGGCTTCTTTTGGAATTATAGAAAGGAAGGAAGAATTGGTGCTACTCCCCAACTTATTTTTGAGCCTGGTGTAGTTCAACATTCTAATAATATCTTTTTTAATGACATTCAAGAATAAACGATAAAATATTATAGAGAAACCATCTAGTCCTAGAGCCTTCTCAGGTTCCCATTGCCAAATAGCATTAAGAACTTAATATTGAAGAATTACATTAGAAATAGACAAATTAGAGATGGAGAGACAAGTTGGGTAAGGTCCTGGAGGAAATAAGAAGCCCCAACAGAATAAGGGCGCTCCTGATTGAGTAAAGAGTTCAAATGGTTGAATGTTTCATGTTTAATTTCAGATGTAGTGCTAACTTTCAACCCACTCGCCACCTTTAGCTCCTTGATATGGTTCCTATTCTCTCGAGCCATTGCTTTTTTTGGAAGAAAGAAATAGTTGAATCTCCAACTTTCTACCATAGACAACGGGATTTGAGCTTCCTCCGATTTTCCTCCTGCCTACTTAGACTGAATATCTGAGAGGAGAGGTCTTTTTCTTTTTGAATGTGTAACTATTCAATATGACTTTCCTCTATCGTATTGTAGTGCTCTTCTAGCTCTTCAAATTTTTCTATCCTTTTTTTTCCTAGAGGCTGATAGCTTTCTTTAAGCCATTTCCTTAGTCGAGTCTTGATGCTTTTCAGTTTGGATTTCCAAACATAGGTGGGAGAGCCTTGGATTTTTCAATTCCAGTATTTTTTAATCATTTTCTCAATTTTTTCAACTAAGCACCAATATGCATTAAATTTAAATGGTAGTGGCCCAACATTTTCAACCTTTTCCATGGAAATCATAATGGGACAACGATCAAACTCTCCAAGGGATTCATTATTCAAGGAGAAATCAAGCCCACTAAGGAGCCAATTGTTGTGCAGCAAGAATCTGTCTAATCAAGTAGCGATGAGATGGACACCAACCCTTTTGTTTGACCTAGTGTAATTCCCCAACTTGGGCTTTATATCCATTAGATCCCAACGAGCTAGGACTTCCTCCATTCTATCTCAGAAGTGGTCCTGGATTGAAGAACCATCTCTTTTTTCTTAGGCATTCAGAATCATGTTAAAGTCCCCTCCCATTACATTGTTAATGTGAAGGTTCCTTTCCTTTAAGATCTCTAAAAAGGTCCAAAAGTATTCCTTGTCACAGTGCAGAACTGGACCATAAATGTTTATGAAGGGAATTATGTTTTGAGTCTCCTTTTCTTTTGAAAGAACCATTATCTATGATTTTCTCTTAATTTCCTCTATCTGAGTGAATTTATTTTTCAACCAAAATATTATGATCCCTCTGGAATCTCCCCTTGAAGGTTGAGATGATCGAGAGCTATCATGTGTATCACTCGATGTAAAGGTCATATAAATTTCCATGGTGTAATAATATGTCTCTATCTGTCATAGTCTTTTAATGAGTCATTTTTAGTCATATGACGTAATTTTTACCCCCACTATGCATGGGAAGGATGATGTAATAATTTCTATATTTCATTCGTGTATAAACAATTGGTATAGTCCCACTTGGTTGGGTAGACGAGTCAAATTTGGTATATCCCCACTTGGTTGGGAGATTGATGTATGTATGAGTCATTGGTAATAGGAAGGTCATACTCACATCGTTGAGTTATAGAGTCATGTTATTCTTTCAGAAAATATTTTTGCAGACTCTGCATGTGCTCACGGGCAGCATGGACGATATAGTGCATCTCAGCATGTACAAAGGGGGAGTTTGATCAGAGAATTCAGAATATGCCTAAGGGCCATGATCAATGTTCATATTCAGCAGTTCAAATATGGAATTCTTCATTTTGGTGAGCAATTTTCCCTTGATCTCAAAAGGGGAGAATATTCTGGTCCACCCTTTTCCCTTGATGTCAAAGGGGGAGAGTATCTTGGTGTTGCTTGATATATCTAATAGGTTCTACAGCTTGAAGTAATCAACACCAATATCATTTCCATCAAGTCTAAAGGGGGAGATTGTTGGCATTATGATGAATGTGTTGTACTTGATGGCAACCCACTTGTAGCAGAACAAGAATATGGTAACAATATGAATCTATAGGACAGTTCAGAGGTGACAAGATGATGAAACATAATAATGGTCAAATGTATTGAGGTAGTCTGTGTTGTCCTTGATAATAAGTTTCCTTAATAACAACCTATTTGATGAATGGACTAATGAGAAAGCTATAAATAGGATGAGACAGAATGCATGACAGTTGCATTTATAGATGTGACGAATTGTAGAGCTTCAAAGGAATCAGTTCAGAAGTGATGTACGATAGAAAATCACATTATAACATGACTATTCAGAGGTAATAGAGTAATGGCAAAGAATAATAGGATGATGGAACATAGGACTTCATATCAGAATCAAGAAATTGAAGAAAAGAATGTTCTCACATATGTTAAGTTGTATACGCAAGTTCACTGTACAAAAATCAGCGTACACAGACAAGTTAAAGTAAGAAAAAAAAAGGAGCATATACGTATGCATGAACTTTCACAGAAGGAAAAGCGTGTATGGGATGGAAAATCAAGGTTTTGGTCCAAGTTATTGGTCTGAGGTTTTGGTCTGAGGTATTGGTCTGAGGTTTTAGTTTGAGTTTTTGGTCCAAGGTATTGGTCCGCGGTTTTGGTCCGAGGTATTGACAAAGAATCTAAGTATATAAGAAGGATAATATCAAAATTCTATGTGCACAAGTAATGAAGATCTTATGAAGTGTTATATCAAAAGAAAATATGCATGATATTGGTTTATGATGCTTTGCTTGATCTAGACTACGTATGCACTTGAGTGTTTGATGATGGATGAGATCTAATAATGGATCAGGATCATAACGACTTATCATTATGTGATCTAATAATGGATAGGCTAGATTTGAATGCTAACGAATATTTTATCCTTTATATGTCTTAATATATGTATGCTTGAAGTCGGGAATGGCTATGAAGTTATAAGTAAGTAATTTCATATATATACGTTGGTTTGTATTGGTGAAGGCGCGTATACATGCTAGTTCAACATTTCCAAGTAGCATATGCAAAAGAAAAGTTTGTTGTTTAGAGATGATAGATTGATATGATCAGTGTTTTTGTTGCTACTATCTATTTAGAACTTTGTAAATTGACAGTAGATCTCCATAATGTCACTGATTGGTACAGTTTGTGGTTCATAGGTTTTATGATTCAATATCTTTAAAGGTGTACATAGGTTGGGCTAAAGGAAGTAGCGTATACATGTAAGTTGGCTTCATTGAAGAAGCATATACATTCTAACACATGAATTTTGATGTTACAGTTGACTTTGGTTGTTGATGCAGATAGATCTGTGTACTCGCTACAGTGATCTGTCCCAGTTGATTGGTTGAATTTGATTAAGTTTGAATGAATGGTTGATTCAGTTGTGATTGTTTAATTATGTATGTTAGAGGTCTTAGTGAATGATTGATTTAGTTGTGTTAGAGGTTCAATGATTGTTTGATTCAGTATGTCAGAGGTTTCAGTGATTGATTGGTTCAGTTATGATTGATTCATAGATTTGATGATTCAGTTTTAGTTATATTAGAGATTGAGTTTTAGTGATTGGTTGATGCAGATGTATTTGATGGATGTATTCCAGTGGTGATTGATTTTGAGCTTCAATGTTATTGATGGGTACAGTGTGAAAATTTGATGAAATGTGGCCTACATATTGTGTTGTTGTGTACCAAGAGTATCCAGTATGAAAATTTATGAAATTTGGTCCCTGGAGGATACTTAGGGTTGGAGCCTTCAGTAAGGAAGTCAAATCTTCCTGCCGGTTGTGGCTAGTGATTTGATTAGGCGGTTGGAGCTCCCTTTCAGAAGCAGCTAAAGAACGAGTGAAGGTTGGAGCCTTCTGTATGTTGGCGCCTATGTACTAGTAAACATATCTGCTAGTACAAGAGCTAGGGGGTTGTAGCTCCCTTCCAGTAGAAACTGGAGAACGAGAGAAGGTTGTAGCCTTCCACAGGTGGGTTCCTATGTATTGGTATGAGTCTGCACTAGTACAAGATTCTAAATTGATTATTATTTATATTAAAAGAAGACAGAGACAACAGCAGCAGGTGGTTTTTCTCCTGCATTGGGTTTCCACCTTAAATCTCGGTGTTCATGTGTGTTTCTTATATGTAATGGTTTATTATGTTATTACTGCACATGGTCACTTTTTAATGTTTAATAAAGTATTTATGCAGTGATTAAATATCAACATATGATGAATTAATTAAATCATAAGTTCACTGGATATACATTGATTGCCTTCAGAATAGTTGCATGTACACGCATGTTCCCTTCACTGAAGTAGCATATATAAATCTGATTATGGAAATGAAAAATTTATTGATTTTTAAATATTGATTCACCCCCCCTAGTATTATTCCCAATAACAACCTCATGCCATATTCCAAGTATGAATGTGGGAACTCAATACAAAAAAAACCAGGGTTTCCTGGAGACTAAACCACCTCCACCCTCATGCTCCCATGATCTCGCTAAAATCAGTCAGAGAGATCACATAAGAAAACCAAGACATAATAAATAGGGTTTCTAGGATATTAAACCACCTCCACCCTCATGCTACCATGATCCCACCAAAACCAGTCAAGAGATCACAATTCCCAAACAAGCTTGGATGCCTTGGATTTTCTTCACCAATACCCTAAAAAAAAAAATCCTATCTCCACCCACATATTGAGGGCTTCTGGGAGATTAAACATTCTCCAACCCCAACCCTTGGGGGTTTTCCTAAAACCACCTCAACTGGTTCCAACACCTTCTGGAAATTCAAAGCTCAACTAAGAAAAGAATCCCATTGCACCGTGGCTATCCAAAAATGGTAAGGCAAGGTTGAATCCACTATCAAACCATTAAAAACCCATTCCAATGGTAACAAGATAACCAAATACACAAATGCATGCACCATGCATTCACAAACTAGCTAGGAAATCATGCATGCAACATGAAATGTGCAAGTCTTCCTATCGAAGTTGCTTGATTCAACCTTCATTGTGTCCTTTGCTTGCTTTTCCAATGCTAGAGTGCTCCCAAAATGCTATCAGTGTGTCATGGTATGATATAATAGAGAGAGCTCCAAAACTGAACTAACAAAAGGTTTGGAACTAATCCTCATAAGAATTTTTATTATTGAGGCCTCTATTTTCTTCAATTTTCCTCTCATGCAAATTTGTGACCTTTCATCTCCCTTTTCTTATATTTTCCTTTATTTTCAAGAATAAATTCCAATTAATGTCTCTTTACATTTGTCAATGTCTTATTTCCTTAGCCATAATAAACTAAAAGTGACACCCACTAGGATGTTTTTCCCAAAATTCATCTTGGAATATGTGTCCCGTGACCTTGGTATTATTTTGTCTTTGTTGAATTTTATGACATAAACTATAACCTGGTGTTGTTAAAAACCCCTCCCCCTTAGGGGAAGAATTTCCATGTTCTATGACACCTATGACCAGCAAGACCATAGAAAACCAAAACATACTGCCCCTGGAGCTTTATAACTTAGCTCAGTACGGTATTTACAATGAACAAACTGCTAAAAAGAAAAACCAACATGACAAACATGACAACATGACAACCATATCACTTATTGGAGCATTATAACACAACTCATTTTGATATTTACAATAACCATACATAGATATATACATATAACAAAACTCATTTTCCTCAACCAGCCAACAATGAATGATTCATAGCTTGCATCTAATCTAGCATCTCCCATGTAGCTTCATTGGGCCCAAAGTTCTTCCACTCCACTTTAAATTGGTCGATTGCTCAGTTCTGGAGCATGAGTTGTTTCTACTGCAATATGCATTGAGGTTCCAACAAGAATTATCCTTTTGGATCAACCTGCAATACAGACCAGTCAATCACATGATCATCATCCTTCACATGTATTTTAAGTAATGAAACATGGAAAACATAATGGACTTTCACTATCGAAGGCAATGAAATTTTGTGGGCCACTGGTACAATCCTCTCAAAGATCTCAAAAGGCCCACAATACTAAGGTGCCAACTTAGAACATGGTCCAATCCTCAACGAGCTCCTATTGGGCTTAATGCATAAGTACACATGCTCCCCAACCTAAAACTTCGTAAATGGCCTGTGTTGATTTGCATAACTCTTTTGCATGTCCTATGTTGTTTTTAGATTCTTCTTGATAACTTACATTTCATGTTTTTTCTCTATCAACATGTTTGTTCCAATCAATACCATGTTCACTATATCACTCCAGCTAATGGGAGTATTAAAACTCCATCCATAAAGTGCCTCAAACAGACTCATCTTCAAATATTCCTGATGCCCATTGTTGTAAGCAAGCTCTAACAGTGGAAGATACTCCTCCCACCTCCTCTGTTGGCGCATGACATACATTCTCGACATGTCCTCCAAAATATTGCTGCCCTCTCTGTCTATCCATCTATCTATGGATGGTAAGTTGTACTAAAGGCCAACTTTGTACCTAAACCTATAAATAACTCCCTGAAAAACCTACAAGTGAAGTTGGCATCTATGTCTGATACAATCTTCTTAGGAATGCCATACAATCTCACTATCTCCTTGATGAAGACCTGAGCTACCTCACTAGTTTAATTAGTAGACTTCATTGGAATTAAGTGAGCTACCTTGGTCAACCTATAAACCACAACCATAATGGAATCATGCTTTCTAGATGTCCTTAGAAAACCTATAATGAAATCCATGGAAATGACCTGCCATTTCTATTTCGAAATCAGAATCAGTTGCAATAGACCACCTAGACATTTGCACTTTTGTTTTACATATTGACAATCCAAAAATATTGTGATGAACTCAACTACATCTTTCTTCAAATTCGACCAATAATAAAACTTCTTCACACTTGTTAGAGTCTTTTGATATCCCGAGTGACATGAATATGAAATAACACGAAATTCCCTCAATATAAGCTTCTTAAGTTCATTGTTGTCTAGCACATAGATATTGTCCTTAAATATCACCAAACCATCTATCATGAGATGATAATCCACATCTTTTTCACCTATACCATGTTGTTGTAACTTGTACCTAAGTTGTTGGTACTTGTCATCCTACTCTCCTTCCTGTAAGATATGATCATGTAAATTTTTTTCCCATATGAGCTCATAGTTGTTATTTCATTAGATAAATTTTGAGGTCTAATATGGGCTTCAAAACAAAAATATACAACCAAATTAAAATTTATAAGAACCAATAGGATTCAAGATGATGATGTCAACCATGGGGATGATTCACCATTTTTGGAGTTAAAAGGTAAAATATAAAAAATAAAAAAAATAAAAAAACTATTTTTTCAACCAACTTATATCTCTACAATGTTACTCAAATTTCAAGTTGGAGCACTCATTGAATGCATAATTTAATTCTTCATCCAAGGAGTACCCATGTTGCATACTTTCAATGGACCCTACTGCACAAAAAAATGAGAAATACATGAAAATGTGATTGCAATCACATTTTTTCATGTATTTCTCATTTTTTGTGTAGTAGGTTGCATCAAAATTATGCAACCAGGTACTCCTTAGATGAGGTATTAAATTTCAAATCCAACGAGTTCTCCTGCTTAAAATTTGAGTAAATCCTAGGGAGATAAGTTGAAAATATGAGTTAAAAAAAATAGTATGTTTCTTTTTTCCCTCTAAAATTTGATGACGTAATCTAATCTTATTTTATTAAATCCACTACTATTTTATAATATTCCTTAAGAGGCTCATTTTAGACCTAAAAGTTTCTCTAATGGATTCACCTACCCTCTTTTGCTAAGAGCATCTGCAACCATGTTCTCCATTCCCTTGATCTACCTGATCTCGAATTCAAACTCAGTAGGTGTGGCCAACCATCTAGCTTTCCTACAATTCATATTAGTTTGGTCAAACAATTCTCTCATCCCACTATGATCACTCATCAAAACAAACCTCCTCCCAAGAAGATATTTCCTCCACATCTTTAATGCATGAATGATCACTACCAACTCAAGATCATGTGTCACATAATTACTATTGTGCTCATTCAGTTTCCTTGAATCGTAGCATAGAACATGTCCCTCCTACATCAAGACTCTGCCAAGTCCTCTATTGCAATAATTTGTACATGCCACAAACTATCTATCTAGATCTTCAATCTTTAAAACTGGTGCATTTGCAAGTAATTGTTTCACCTACTCAAAACTAGTTGCACATTCCTCTATCCATTCAAACTTCTTACCTTCCCTCTGCAATGATGTAATAGGATAGGCAATCTGACAGAAGCTTCTAATGAACCTCCTGTAGTAACTTGTTAATCCCATGAATGATCTAACCTCATCCACATTCCTAGGATCTTCCCATTCCATGATAAATTTGATATCTTTTGCATTCATTGTTATACCTTCCTTGGAAACAACATGTCCCAAGTAATGTACTTTTGTCTAAAATAAACTGCAATTACTAAGCTTGGAATACAATTGATGCTCTCTCAACAGTATTAACATTTTTTCTAGGTATTATGCATTCTCTTCCTCATTCTTAGAATATATAAATATATCATCAATTAATACTATTACAAACTTGTCCAGATAAGAACACAACACATTATTCATCAAAAACATGAAATTAGATGGAGCATTAGTCAAACCAAAAGGAACCACAACAAACTCATAATGACCATATGTAGTCCAAAAAGCGGTTTTGTAAATTTCCTCTTCTTTGATGCATACCTGATGATACCCTGATCTCAAATCAATATTCAAGAACATTGTTGCTCCCTTCAACTGATCAAAAAAGTCATCAATACTTAGCAATGGATACTTGTTCTTGATCATCACCTTGTTCAACTATCTTTAATCAATACACAATCTGAGAGTACCATCCTTCTTCTTCACAAACAACACTAGTGCACCACAAGGTGACACGCTTATCCTAATGTATCCCTTATGAATCATTTCCTTCAGTTGCAACTTCAATTCCAATAGCTTGGAAGTGCTCATCTTATAAGGTGCATTTGATGTTGGTGTTGCTCCTGGTACCAACTCAATATAAAATTACACTTCCCTATGAGGAGGCATCTATGAAATATTTTTTGGGAACACATCCTGAAACTGATGCAAAACCAGATACCTCTTCAAGATTTCCACATCCTCAATATCCTTACCTTTATCACTAGAAACATTCACTGCAAACAATACACACCATTTCCGACAATTGCGCTTTCCTGCATAGTTGTAACCATTCTCACTGATGTAGGATTCTTCTTACCCTACAATATTATTATTTCTCCATCATCATCCAAGACTTGACAACCTTCTCATAACAATCCACTTTATTCCTATGAAGGCACAACCAATTCATACCTAGAAGCATACTATATGATCCCAATGGAAGCACATTTAGATGTGTTGATATAGGCATACCATTCAGCCCAAATGCATAAGCTCTTACCCAATGATGAACTCTTTTCATAGTACATGTATCCAACTACATGAACCAAGACTTTGCATGCACTTATTTACTCAAGCCACACCTATCCACCAGGCCAGGATTAACATAACTATAATTAGATCCATGTTCAATAAAAATGGAAACAACTCGATCAAAGAGCTTACCTTCCATCTTGATAATGGATGCCAAATGATCCACCTTCTTTTTATCAAATATTATAGATCTGAGGAATGATTTTTCAAACATCCCCAACTTTTTGCACCTCCTAAACACTGTAGATATGAGGAATACCATCCTAATGCAACATAAAATCCTTTTTGCGACGATCCTTGCCACATATCCAACACTGCAAAGGTCCACTACCTCTATTATGTTGCTCTCCAGGATGCGACCCATGTCCCTTATCAACTTCATTAAACTTCTTGTATGGAGTAACATTTTCCTTCTCACCTGCAACTTGATACCTTCCCCACTTCGGTGACCACTTTCCGTTAATATTGTCATTCCCTTTCCAACCTTACTTAGACTTAGCGTTATGCTTCGATTTCTCATAAAAATGCTTAAAATTTCCAATGACTTCTTCCAGTGACCGAGGCTCATCCTACCCAATCTGATCCTTTAATGCTAATGGCACTCCATTGATAAATATTTGAATTGTTATCTTCTCATACTCAAGATATGACATATACTTCAAAAACTCTAGGAACTTATTCATCTGTTCCTCATATGTCATAGGTCCTAACTTCATCTCATATAAATCCTTAGCATTTTTGTCATATTACCTCTACGATGAGTATTTCTTCCTGAAGAGTCCCTTTATTTCATGCTAACTCAATTCCTCTATCTTGATATCTCTGACATGCTTCACATCTTCCCACCAGATGTATTTTTTCCCTTTAAGACTGAAAATAATTATCCCAGCCTTCATGTTCTCATATATTCATGTATCTTAAAGAACTCCATTACAAGAAACCATGCCTCTGCATCTTCCATTTTCTTCAATTCTCCATCAAATATAGGTGGATTGGCTTTCTTGAACTAATCTAGAAAGTGTCCCCTCTCACTCCTCCTATAAGGATGATAGCAATGATGACCATGATACTTGTTTGAACCAAAATTATTGTAGAACCCATATTCACCATCCCTCCTATCATGTGTATCCAAGAACCTACCATCTCTGATTGTTTCATCCTTGTTCGACCTATTCCCTCCATGAGACCTGCTACCATATGCCCCATTTATCTTGTCCTCTTGTTCATAAATGATTTGTGGTTGTCCCTGTCTTTGAAATTCTGACAAAATATGAAGGATAATTTCATTGACCTCTGCTTGTTTTTATTATGCCCTAGAAATTCTTTCATATGAATGAAGGATCTTGTCATTATCTTCATTGCAACTTTTGGTTTATGCCTTTAAAATCCTCAAGGTATCTTCTATGTATGAAGAGTACTCATCTCTTGGTTGCTCATTTTATCTATAGGGAGAGTCTTGTTAAATGTAATCCACCATTTTCCTAGTCATCTTTGATGCTCTTATTTCTACAAACATACCATATCAGTTAACCAAATATAAACATAATCATCATACCTCAGTGGAATTCGTGGTAGGTTATCTCATCTACAAAATTGATCTAGATTAGCACAATATATGTATATACATAATCATATCAATATGTCAACATCATGTATGATAACACTAACTGCATACAATGACCTCATGCATGACCACCATAACCATGACAATTCATACATAATAACCACATACACATTGACATGCATGCATGACAAATACATTCCACCCATCCAGTGCAAGTATTTGAACCATACTCTGATACCAACCTATAACCACCCCTCCTACATTTACCTAATTTCACCGGTCTATTAGGGTAAACATGAGACGAAGAGTTACTATGACGTGACCTGACCTCCAGGATTCAATTATGAAATTGAGGTCGACAACTGGAACTTATTGACAACAAATGGGAATCCTACAGGGCTTACAAGATACTTAGGGGCCAAAGAACCACCTCGGGTGACCCAAGCGTAAGTTATACTATGTTTTTAGTGACCTAACATCCCAAGCGCATGCACAAGCCTACAAGATTATAGTTGTAACCCTCAAATCACAGGCATAATCCTACAAGAGTGTGGTTGTGACCCTCCAAATGCATGCACAAGCCTACCTGAGTGTGGTTGTGACCAAAACTACTGAGATCAATGCATGCGGTCCCAAGATCTGAGCCATAATTGATCTACGTGGATGTTGGTGGCCACCTACCTATTCCACTTGGACCCCCACCAATTTCTCTTTCATTTTTTAAGTTTCCACAGTTGTATTCCTCAAATAGTTATTCTTGATGAGGTATTGTGTGTGTGAAGCGGAGATTGTATGCCAAATTTATGACCCTGAGAAGTTGATGTACCAATTTACCCAAACGGGGCCATAGTTTGGCGCTTCATCTCCTAGGGTTAGGTTTTTGGATATTTAGTGTTTTCCATTGTTTCTCAATAATAAATAGGCCTTTGAGACTTATTTTAACACATTTCGGAGGCATGTAGTTGCCACATCTCTTCTGAGAGATAATCTACCATCACCCAAGCTAGTCTTAATTCCATTTATGTTTTTAAGCATATTTCAGTATTTGACATCAATGAAATGAATTGTTATTTGTATTGCATCTTTTTATTTATGGTTATATCTGTAGTTTGTTACATTCCAATTTAAATTCAGAACAATAACTCTGAGCTAGCCTCAAGGCCACTTCCTAGAACTTCTTGAAACTTTCTAAAATGATAGAAGACTTGAAGACAATGCGAATCATATAAAACTTGATTAAAGACTTGACCTAACCACACCTAACCATGGCAATAATTTCATCAAATAGATGATTAACATTTAATATACAGGTCATGACTGCATATTTGAACATAGGAGTTTGAAACTTATCTAGGAATCGTCAAGAAGGTATATCTCATAATAGCTTATATGACACTTGTTAGCCCATGCATTCATTAACCATTAAATACTTATCAAATATTGAACAAGATATAGTTATATTACACTTCAATTCCATGCTTATAACCAGCATATAACCATATTACTAACCGTGACATAAAATCCATCAAATCACAATAATAACATGTACAAATGATCATATATTACAATAGGAAAATAGCTCTTATTAACTTATTCAAAATCCAACCAATTCAAGGACTTCCATGTACCACCCAACCATAGATTGAGCTAACCAAATCTTTTCAACGAATCACCATTGTGCCACATTCCAAGCATGAATGTGGGAACTCAATACAAAAACAACTAGAGCTTCCCGGAGACTAAGCCACCTCCACCCTCATGCTCCTGCGACCTCACCAAAACCAGTCAAGAAATAACGTAAGCATACCAAGACATAAACAACTAGGGCTTCCTAGAGACTAAACCACCTCCACCCTCAAGATATCATGATCCTTCCAAAACTAGTCAAGAGATCAAAATTCCCGAACAAGCTTGGATGCCTCAAAGTTTCTTCACCAATACCTTGAGTAACTTTTCTATCTCTGCCCACCTTTCGAGGGCTTCCTGGAGATTAAACCACCTGCACCCCCAACCCTTGGGAATTTTCCTAAGACCACCTCACCCAATTCCAAAACCTTTCGACAATCCAAAGCTCAACTGAGAAAAGAATCTCAGCACACCATGGTTATTCAGAAATGGAATGGAAAGGTTGAATCCACTATCAAACCAGGGAAAACACATGCCAATTACATCAAGAGAAACAAGTAC
The DNA here is from genome assembly GCA_000404065.3 of Pinus taeda. Taxonomy (NCBI): domain Eukaryota; kingdom Viridiplantae; phylum Streptophyta; class Pinopsida; order Pinales; family Pinaceae; genus Pinus; species Pinus taeda. Next base: position 30,620 of record APFE031607209.1, read on the forward strand.
ACAAATGCATGTACCATGCATTCACAAACCTATTAGGAAATCACACATACAACCTATTACATGTAAGTCTTCATGTTGAAGCTACTTGATCCAACCTTCCTTATTTTTCCTTTGCTTCCCTTGTCCTTCCTTTGCTTATTTTTCCAATGCTAGAGTGATCCACGAATGTTATAAGTGTGTAATGGTATGAGAGAATAAATAGATCTCCAAAACTAAACTCACAAAAGGTTGTGAATTGATCCTCAAATGCCTATTTATTACTGAGGCCTTTATTTTCTTCAATTTCCTCTACTTTCCTTCAATTTTTCTCTCATGCAAATTTGTGACTTTTCATTTTCCTTTTATCCTATTTCCCTTTATTTTCATAAATAAATGTCAATTAATGCCTCTTTTTCTTTACAAATGCCTTTTCCAATTTCCTTAGCCATAATAAACCGAAAGTGACACTCACTAAGATGTTTTGCCCAACATTCATCTTGGAATACGTGTCCCATGACCTTGGTCTTATTTTTTCCTTTATTAACTTTATTACATGAACTTTAACATGGGGTTGTTACATGATGAACATGTGGAGGATATTTTGTTGATAGAAGAATTACTTACAACTTCCTTCTTTATGGGTATTATTTTCCTTCTCTATTTAAAGGTGCCATGGAATATGTCAAGAGATGTGATAGTTTCCACAGAATGGAAAAACCCATTCCATCAAATAAGATGCCTATAGAACCTTAGGTACTTGTAGAGCCTTTTGAAAAATGGGCTCTAGATTTCATTGGTCCAATCAATCCTCCATCTAAATAGAAAAGGTATACATTTTTTTGTACAAATTATGTTATCAAATGGGTAGAACCTAAATCACTTCCTTTTGCTACTGAAAATGTTTTAGTTACATTTTTTTTTTAGTATATTTTCACTCATTTTGGTGTCCCAAGGGAAATTGTGATAGATCAAGGTACTTAATTCACATCCAAGTTTGTGAAAAAAATAACTGAGCAATATAAAATAAAACATAAAAAGTTTGTTCCATATCATCCAAAAGCCAACGGACAACTGGTATCTACCAATAAGGTACTTGAATCAATCCTGACCAAGATTGTACACTTGCATAGGAGGGATTGGGCAAAAAGGCTTCTATAGGCACTTTGGGCATACCATACCACATGGATAAATACAATTGGAAATACTCCCTCTGAAATTGTCTATGCGAAGAAATTTTTTCTTCCGATTGAGTTCCAAGTGGATACCTTCACAATACCAGCAAAATTTGGCCTTGGTCTACCTAAAGCTCAAAAGCAAATGTTAGCACAATTGAATGAGTTAGATGAAATTTGACAAGATGTTATACAAAGAACCAACATATTCAGGCAGCAAAGATCTAGATGTCATGACAAAGTCATCAAAGCTAATAAATTCAAGCCAAGTGATTAGGATCTTCCCTTTTACTCTAAATTCAAGGATTTTCAAAGAAAAATTCATACTCATTGGCTTATTCCCTATGAAATAGATGTTGTTTTTGATAATGGAGTAGTTAGAATCAAAACTATTGATGAAGAAAAAACTACCTCCTTTTTAATGTTCATAAATTAAGGTTATATCATAAACCATTTACAAAAGAAGAGTTTGTCAAATATTTGCAAGATAATTTTGATATCAAGTTCGAAAAAGGAGATCTTTCTCCTCATCCTTCTACCCAATTGTAATTTTATTTTCTCAAATTAAAAATT